>JARJDS010045913.1:0-11086 GCA_030264155.1 Atheta pasadenae
ATAAAATACTTCGGGGATGTTTTGTGTCTTAAATTTGGTCATACGTTGAAAAGCAACTCTTTAGCTATAATTGAAAAATTAGAACGTGAAAATTGGACAATATGGTGAGGAGATACAAGCAATTTTCCATAACGAAATCTCAAAAAATCAAAAAATTGCCCAACTTTGAAGGCCAAAATAAAATACTTCGGGGATATTTTGTGTTTTAAATTTGGTCATACGTTAAAGAGCAACTCTTTAGCTACAATTAAAAAATTATAACCTAAAAATTGGATAAAATGGTAAAGAGATACAAGCGATAAACAAAACTTTATCATTCAATCCACCACACCTCAATCTACCCTGTAAAATAATTCAAACAAACCCCAATAAATAATTGAACTATGCATAGATTTTCATGTATTTACCCAATGAACACATTGTCATAATTAGATAGAGCAGTTTACGCCATTTACAATATCGTATAATAATTTCTACAAAACTACATTCAATACAAAGATTACAATCGAGAGAGAGTAGATGTTGTTGTCATTATTTTGGTAAATTTCCCAAGGAAGAAAGAAGCATACAATAAATTCGGTTATTGATTGACACATTGATTAATTTAGTCACAATCCATCACTGAATTACTATATGTTTTCATACAAAAACAAAAACAAAACAAAAAAAATAAAAAATCTACCAACCAATATCAATTGTTATTTGTAAGTTCACTCTGTTTTTAAAACAAAACACTAAAAACAAAAACCAAACAAAGTGCTGTTAGTAAGTGAGGTTAAGTCCTAGCTTTCTGACGTAGAATGGCGTAATCGGCAATTAAAATGTACTCATTATCAATAAGTTTAGTTATTACAGACACACATCATTAATTTATCATTATTTAAATATGTTAAAGTGTATTGTTTGTAACCCCCACCTCCATCCTTTGTTGTCATGTCTTTATCGTCATGGTGTAAAGAATCAATTTATATTATCGTTTATATATATTTATAGTTTTTTAAGTTTTAAATATTCATATCAAGGTACCGTTAAGGCTAGATGAGATCACTAGTGCCACTATATTTTTGTTTCAATGTCTAACGCACGCTGGTCAAGTTGGATGGACCTGTTTTTGGTTTTGTTTCCTCAATTTCCTCAATTCTTCCTAATCCCACCCAACTCTTCACATTTTTTCAAAATTTAACCTTAAAAAATGTTATCCTCCGCCTGTCCTATAGGCAACCCACTGTTCGTTCCAATCTTCACTCCCACATCTTGTATTGTATTTGCTTTACATTTAAGAATATAATTTGACAATCTTTGACAATCCTTAATATTACATTTTAATATTGCTCAAGTGTGGTTATGTTATGTTGTTATGTATTACTGTTTAACATTTTTACAATTGTTATGAGAAAGATTTAAAGTGGTATTTATATATGATTGCGTTCATTATTTGCTTTCTTTGATTGGTGTTTGAATTCGAGAAAAATCTGAAACAAAACAACAAAAACAAAACAATGGCAATACACAAAAACAAAAAACAAAAACAAAAAAAAAACAAAATGCGTTATGTACTATTCTTATATTTCTTTTGTTTTGAATTTGCAGTTTGCAGTAATTAGTAATTCCGATTAATTAAGTTGAGGTACAGTTTATTGTACATTGTATACGGTTTAACATTTAATAGTAATCGAATTAAATACATTTATTAATACTTGCTTGTCATGTGACCAAAAAACCTTTCAATAGTTTTATGTTCATCATTCATTTGTGTACAATCCTCATAATTAGTTATTTATCAGTTTGCTATCAACATCATAATAGATTCAATTCAATAGTTTATTAAAATTCATTATACTATTCATTAGTTTGTTTATTATATTCTTTAACTCTTAAGTGATGCCTCGCGCTACGTATGCTTTATTTAAATTTACGTTATTAATTTTTGCATGAATTTGCATCCAATCACAGCCAACGTTGAATATCAAACGCCGCCATGTTGGATAGAAGTCGAGTTAGGTTAGCTGTTTCGAGTTGTACGTTAAGATAGATTAAACCATGATGTTCTCATTACTATCATTCATTCGCAATGCACAAATGATTTAATGTTTTATGTTTTTTTTTGTTGAAATTATTTTGTTTAATGTAGAAAAATGAGCAGTTTTGCAACGTTGTAACTTTTGATTTGACACAATTCGTATAGAATCTACGTATCTAGATAAATCTACAACAGTTTCCTTCTTGGTTTGTGTAGTTATTAATACATAACCTCAAAATTAACGTTGGATCATATATTACAATGCAAATGTGGATGCATGTCGAGCATCAAGAGGGCAGTCTAACAGTACAAATAACAATACTTATAACCTAAATAACCTAAAAACATAACCTTGAAATGTAAGTTAAAACATATAAAAACGCTTCTGATTTATTAACAACTGCATGGAATTTAAAAAACAAATGCGAAACAAAAGTTAATAACGTACGTGACGTCATGATTACTAACATAACCTATATTTGCATTGTAACTATGTGTTTTTGTTTGTTTGTTTAAAAAAAAATACCTATAACGTTGTCATTCTTTAATTATATTACGAATTCGTTAGGAATTTAACGAACTATAACATTAAGAAGAATAAAATTAGAATCTCTTTGGTTTAATCACGATTCAGGCAAATATATATGCATCTATATCTTGTATATATATTATATATATATATATAATTTTTTATTTATATAATTACTCATATATTCAACTATTAAATTTGCTTTTATCTGTTTTTGGTTGGTTGTTTGTTTGTTTTTCTTTAAAATACTGTTTAGTTGTGACTTTCTTTTGTTTTGTTAAATATTTTCTTTAATTAAGTTAATCTTTGTTTTAAATTCAGCCACACTACAAACTGGAGATGTCTAATTTACACTCTACGTTCCTTATTTTCCCAATTCCTTTCCACTTTTTCATTCTTTTCATTTGCATTCCTCTTTTTTTAACAATTTGTTAAATATTTGTATTTAATTTCGTCGATTTTGGTTGAAATCTCGCGTGTGGTGTGTGTTGCGTGTGTTTTGTGTGGTATCGTCCTGTGAAGGATGTCGTGGCTTCGTTTATGAGTAGATGGTGATGACTTCTTGGCCGCCACCGCGCACCATTAGCACTCGTTCGAGGCCTTCTGTTAATACTTCCAAGAATTCCATATCTAAACAAAAACAAAAAGTTTAGACATTTTTTGTGCAAGTATGACAGATGATATAAAATTTTTTTCTGGAGGGTTTATTTACCAAGTAATAACCAACAAATTAATATTTTTATATTAATCTGAAAATACAAAATGGCGGCGATATAGCTTGTTAACAAAAACAACTTTTTTTTGTAAACAGCGCCACTTAAAGTAAGATATCTCAGTTTGTATAAGTCACAAAACAAAAATTAAAAAATAATTAAAATCTATATGTAATTAGCTTTAACTTGACTTAATTTTGTATTTTTTAAATAATTTTTGTAGAAATGGCGCACTTTTTAAGAAATTAAATCAATTTTTTACTTTAAGACTAAGAAATTATTTTTTCATTAAAAAAGTTAACATCCAATAAAAAAACTGTTTTGGTTAACTAAAGATAATATAATTTTAGAGTTACATTAAAATTTTTAAATCAATCGGTGCTTTAGTTCCCGAGAAATCTTTGCTTAAAGTTTGAAAAGGTAGTTTTGAGATATGAGCGTTTAAAGTTTTAATGCGCGGTTTAATCCTATAGTCTTCGCTATGGTAAAATCAATAATTGAGCCATTTAAAATTTATTTTTTGCTATGAATCAAATAGGATATTATTTTCATGACTCTAAAGTATTGTTTAAAAAAAGAAAAAAAATTTTGGTTTTTGGGGTGGTTTTAACCCTTAAAAAATTATTTTTTTGTTATTATTAAACTACTGTGGTTAAAAAAAACTACAGGAAAAAGCATAAATATTAATTAGTATTTAACAAAGACTTACAATTGGATTCTCGTTCCACTTTGGTGTCTTTTGGCGGGCCGGGTAGGTTCAGAATGACTAATTGAGCGTCGTGTGAACGATTCACGATCACTTCGTTCAATTTGACAGCAGTGTGCATTCGACGCACGTTGCCTTCGTCTCTGTAACACCGAAAAACCAATTAGTTGTCGAAAAAAAATTAATCAAAGCGACTTACGGTGTCACTGTAGGTTTCTGTTCTTCTTCGGTTTCCGTTTCGTCCTCCTTACTATCAGACAGTGGCTCCTTCTCGGAAGCATCTTCTTTTTCCTTGATCATGTTTTCGCAATCACCGTTCACTTCCACCACGGATGAAACCTTTAATATTCAATAACGTATTTTTAGGTTATATTGAGTTTACGTTGAGGTTATGTTTAATATTAACCTCATTTGAAGGTTCCTCATCATTTGACTTCTTATTATCACAATCATTGGCACCACCGCTCTCTGAGCCTGGCTCCTGGAAGCGCACCTTCGTCGCCGTCGCCTTGGCGTCGTTCTGATGATGTTGGTCAACTATTGACTGAACCTAAGAACAGCAATCGAGTTAAGAAATTTCCGCCCCGCGTGCGCCACCAGTATGGCCATGAACACTCTAGATGGAATGGAAGGTGAGTTATGACATATGCAAAACGACATCAATAGATGTACATGACATGGTCATGGACGAACGACAAAATGGCGGCGGTATGATACAATCAGCGTATGAGAGAGAGAGAGAGAGAGCAAAAAGTTAGCAATCACAACCAAAACTAGCGTAAATACGTATGGAAGGCCGAACGAATCATTCAAGAGTCCGGTTGGTGACTGGATGACGATGAACAAAATGGCTGCCGTGTGTTGGTATGTGGCGAATTGCGACGATTGAGTTCTAATCGGATTCGAACAATCAATAACAATGCAAGATTTGGTCTATAAACTATGGTAGAATTATTTTGTTCAAAACATGCGTCAAATGAAAAAAAAAGTTAAACAAAACTTGTTTGGCAATAATGAGCGGGCTCTAAAATGTAACACAGTGATATGCGTTACCAATGGCAGTTTCTCTTCTGTCGACTCATTGAAGTCCACCAGAGTTTGCACCTTCGCACATAGACACAACGGGAGATCATAAGATTATTGTTTCAAGTTATCAACAAATTGGATAGAAGACATTTTTTCAAACCAGTTCGAGCCAATAGAGCCCAACACTCACCACGCCCAGGCTTTCTTTCTTGTTCAGACGCAGTTCACGCAGCATCTGATTGCGTTGCTCCATCATCAAAGTCCTCTCGTAGGTGTACGCTGATATATCGCTATCCATCTGTAAGATTTTAAACAAATTAAAAACAAAAAACCAATAGAGGTTATGTTAGGTTATGACAGGGCTGCCGATAGGACCTCTGGGACCCCGGGGGCCCCTGCCCCGGGTATTTCCCCGTCAACCCTCGCCCCTCTTGTCGGGCCTGTACATTGAGGTTATATGTTCTTACCATTTCTACAACTTCAACTTCAGCCTCAATACGTAAATGATACAAGAACATCTTCAAGTCCTTCTTCATCTGAATCGAGTTGTCCTCCATCTGGGCGACGGTAAAGATACGCATCTTGCAGTTCTTCCACGTCCGGTGTTGTTTCAATAAGAACGGTAAAAGCATCAACAACCCGCCATCGTGCACAATCCACCACACGTCAATGTTACCAACGACCTTCTCGCTGGAGTCAGGGAAGAAGTTGATACCTTTCGGTACCAGTAAGGCCATACGCGCCGAAGTCACGTTACGGACGGTTTGCAGGAATACCTGCCAAGTGCGATCGTCTTCAGACTGTCGCCAACCATACGGCCAACCCAGAATCACCGTATTGGGCTTCATGCCACCAAGACCACTTGTCTGAACCAAATGGGATAAACCATCAGTAACATTCCGGGCGACTAAAATATCAACGAATCCTTTAACTCGTTCCTCATCAACCGTCCTGCGTAGATTCTGCTTAGCTGCCATCGCTTCACTGCTGGACTTGGTGAAATCTCCTTTGATGATTGAGGCGCTCACAGTCAAACCTTTACCGGCCTTCAATTGTGAGGCGAACGCAAATAATTTTCTGTACTTAGGAACCATGTCTGATGTCAGTTTGACTAAAATAAGAATCTGCGGACGCCAGTTCTTCGTGTGCGGTGGTCCTTCCTCCAATCGCAACAGAGAGAATCTGGCTGCGGATAGGGCCAAGCCTCGGATACCATCACCCCATTCCTTCTCAGCTCCACGGTACTCAATGTACTTGTAAATCATACCAGCCATTCCCATTGCTAGCAAAGCGTAGTACCAGGACGTCATAAACATGATAGCGATGCACAATGCCAAACCAATGAAGGACAAACTCCAGTGGTAGTACTTGAACCGAGGACGCCAGTTGGGAGTCCGCAGTAAGGTTTGAAGAGCGCAGGCCAGGTTAACGAAGCCGTAGCACATCAAGAAGAACATGGACAATAAAGGAGCCAAATAATCAACGTTACCCAACAGGATCCCGCATTGACAGATGCAGATTGTTAAAATCAGAGCCCGGGTCGGTTCACCACGACTTGACGAAACAGCGAACGGTGATAAGAACGGAATGATACCATCCTTAGCAATGGCTTGGAGTAATCTAGGAGCTCCTGTAAGTGATTGTAACCCAGCTCCTAGAGTGGATAGGAAGGATCCAATAAGGATCACCCATTGGTTAGGCCAGGCTATGTTTGCCACTACGAGTTTACCGCCGATGGACACACCGAACTTGTCACGCAACAATAGGTTATCCACGGTACCAGCAAATAAGATGACAGTTGACAGGTAGACCGTTGAGGTGGTCAAGATGGCGCAGATCGTACCAATTGGGATGGATTTTTGAGCGTCAGCAAGATCTCCCGATCGGTTGGAGCCAGCCATGATGCCTGTGACCGAAGGGAAGAAGATGCCAATCAAAATGGTGAACGAAGTGGTGATGTCTGCCATGACTTGATTGTAACTGGGTTGACCCACGTTCTCGTAATCCACTGGATTCTTGCCCTTGGAGATGTACTGGCCTAATTCAAGGAAGCTGTCCTTGATGTTTTCTGTGGATTTGAAATGGAAAAGAACAGATTAGTGAATGATAGCAAGTCGCTAACCCTCCAGCAGGATTAAACACGCACCGATAAGGATGCCAGACGATAATCCTTTAATGCCACGCTCAATGGTGACATTGTTTGCTTTGTAGTACGGGTCGCAGATGCTTGTCGTCGAGTTGCAGAAGATCTTGTGCAGATCGCCGCCGACGGTTTTGTTGCATGATGTCAGGGGGATGTCTTTCAATAAACGACGGCCTAATACGCACATGCTGCAGGAAAAAAACAACAGGAATGTTTTATGTTTGATTTTTTTTTGAAATTTAATTAATGATTCCATTGAAACGGTCACAAAAAATCATCAGGGAAAAAAACTGGTTTTAAGGGTTGAGATAATGAATAGAACTAATTTCTTAAAGATAAAAAAATAAGGGTGTAAACGTCGTTGGCATCAATTAAGATTAAATTCCCAGAAAGAAAAAACGTTGCTTTGAAAAACGAATTAATGACTTTCCTGATTATTTCTGTTGCCTAATTGGGCAGCGATTATGCTCAGGTTCGTACAACGTAAATCTCGTAATTAATAACCCCCGCGAGCGTTGTTAAAGCGTCAGCCATTTTGTACCTAACCTCAATGATGGGTTATTTTAACAAAAGAAAAAGCATTTTAATGTTTTACACATTTAATGGCGTTTGTAATTTATTACTAACTTTGAACGCTTCTAAAATATAAACTAATAGAGATAAATAAATTTTAAAAACATCTTTAGAATTATAGTTTAATAAACTATTAACTGTAAAATTTTTAATAAATTTGCATTATTAGTTTATTGTTAATTAAATAAAATGTAAACTTAATCATGTTTTGACGTATTGAATGTTTTTGTAAATATTTACAAACTTTAACTGTTTCTAAAAAATAAACTAATTAAAATAATTAAATTCCGATAGATTATTTAAAAGTATAGTTTAATAAATTATAAACTGTAAAAATTTGAATTAATTTACATAATTAGTTTGTTGTTAATTATACAAAATGTAAACATTTTCCGTTTTTAAATTTTAAGTTACTTTTGTAAATGTTTACGAACTTTAACTGTTTACCAAACATAAACCATTAAAGATAATTTAATTTTTTTAATTAATCAAAGTATTGTTTATTGAACTATAAACAGTAAAAATTGCAAGGTACTGTCATGTTTAGTTTGTTTTTAAATAAACAAAACATCAAATTATACATTTTTTACTTATTAAGTAATTTTTGTAAATTATTACTAAGTTTGCATATTTTTCACAAATAAACTAATAAAGATAATTAAAATCTGTAAAAATATTTAAAAGTATTATTTAATAGACAATAAACTGTTAAAATTTCAATGCATTTACATAATTAGTTTGATGATAATTAAATAAATCGTCCGAATGTGTCAATTTTTACGTATTATGACTTGTTTGAAAAAATGTTCCTACTTTGACAGCTTGTAACTAATAAACTAATAAAGGTAAATAACTTTTGTAAAAATATTTAAAAGTATTGTTTAATAGACAATAAACTGTTAAAATTTCAATGCATTTACATAATTAGTTTGGTGTTAATTAAATAAAACGTCGAATATATCAGTTTTTACGTATTGTGACTTGTTTGAAAAAATGTTACTACTTTAACAGCCTGTTACTAATAAACTAATAAAGATAATAAACTTTCGTAAAAATATTTAAAAGTAGTATTTAATAAACTATTAACTGTAAAAATTTGTTGCAATTTGCATAATTAGTTTGTTGTTAATTAAAGAAAATATGATTTATGTCAGTTTCTACGTAGTTCCCAATATTCGAATTCATCAAATTCAAAATATCCATCAAGGTGAAATTGTATGAAAGCTTGCCAATAACTAACCGATCGAAGGCAAAGCTTTTTCCGCTGTTTGGAAACCTGTAAATGCAAGCCTCCCAACACTTTGAAAGCGAACATTCTCTCGTTAATAACACATATTTCATGCAAACGTCTTTCGATCGGGTGGAAAACGTTCTCGTTGACCTTAGAACGCGTTGCCAACACCCGCCAAGGGGAGCCTTGCTAATGATATTACGAAAATACGAAATCAATACGACTTTACCGACTTGACAAAAAAATTTAAAAACAGGAAAACACTGACAAACGATCCGGTTAATGCCAACACTAAATAAATACATTAATAGTTGACATTTGAGGTTAAGCTAAGTTATAGGTTAGGAGTAATTTGAGGTTATCTGAATTCAATACTAACTGTAAGTTATCATTTCCATTAATATTTGTAAAGATGCCGACGTAAACAGCAATAATGGAAAAGATGACACACGCCAGCGCCACCGTAGCGAACTTGTTGACAAACTTTACGCCAACGAAGACGATGAAGCCCATGACAATGAGCAACCCCGTGCCGTAGACCCGAAAGTTGTTGTACATTGCGCTGGCGTCCTTCGTAAAGTCCCCAAACAGCGACAAACTCGGCGCCATGTACGTCTAAATCACACAAAGTTGCAAAGTAAACAAACAAAACAATTTATACCCAAAAGGGCGCAGCATACCAGGACGATTTCAACCGCGCCCACGATGTACATAGCCGCCGCTAGCGTGGTGCCCGTGTAGAACAACATGCCGACAGCGCCGCCGAATTCTGGGCCGAGCGAGCGGGAGATCATAAAGTAACTCCCGCCGCCCGGCACCACGCCATTGGTCGCGATGGCCGACATCGAGATGGCCGTCAGCATCGTCACGCAGCAGCACACCAGCACGATGAGGAAGCCTTGCACCGCTCCGGCGGTGCCCACCACCCACGTCAATCGAATGAAGAGAATCACGCCGAAGATGTTTTGGATGCATGGCAGGTAAACGCCGATGAGGGTGCCCATTCCAGCGTTGCCAGGTGCAGGTCGCGCGTCTGGATCCGCTGGTGCGGGTGAAATGGTATTGGAGTAGTTTGCCAGGGAACTGATGAGGGTTGAAATGCGTGGTCGATCCTCCATCTCTTCCTAAACAACAACAAAAAAACAAACAAAAAATTACAAAATTTGCAGGTGTGATTTATAGGTTAGACGCCATTTTGTTTAGACTTACCGAGTAGAGGTAGAGATTCGTTTCGTAACCGGACATCTTGTCCTGCACGAACGGCTGCTCGTCAGTGCCATCTCCTGTAACAAAGACAAACCAAACTATAAGTAACACAAGAAACAAACAAACAAACAAAAGAACGAAAGTAGGGTTACGAGTTTGTTTAAAGCGTAGAAAAGTTTAAGTGTGTGTACACACGCTGACGCCTGCTGGCTGGTTTTTCCGCTCTGGCGCGTTAGCTCTTGCTTGTTCGCAATTCCCAGTTTCCCAACTACTTTTTGCCAGTTTTAATGGAAAATTCATGCTGTGGCGCTAGCGAAGCATCAACATAATAATCTCATGCTTAAAACAAAGGGTAAAAGTAAAAAGTAAGAACACGGGTGGATACATGGCGTAATCCACTTCCAGTTCTTCGATTTTCTTCGTTTTCCTTCTGTTTCAAGTCAAGTCAACTCAAGTCAAGACAAGCAACCCGATGAACTGAATTTTTAACGTCGTCTGCCTGATTTGTAATCTTTAAAATTCATGCGCTTCAACTTTTACTAAAAATAAGAATTTCCAATATAAAAATGCAATCCATTTTCTTCTAGCTTCTCATTTTTTTTTTGCAAAACACGTCATGGAAAATTGACTATAACTTTCTTTCTAATTATATAATTATACTTTTTTTATTTTTATAAAATATCTAAAGGGTTACTCTTTCATCTTTTTTTTATTTCAATTCAAAATTTGCATTCTAAGTATTTAATTTTTGATCTTAAAGTTGAGCAATTTCTTCATTTTATTGAAAATACTGATTTCATGACGTCACACACGTTATTATGACTTCGTGAAATGTTTCTTTTTCTTGGCATAGAAAAACAAAACACATTTGTTTATTGCAACTGACTGCAACAGAAACAATCGTTTGAATGTTCTCTGTCGCACTTGTATGAATGTAAT
>JARJDS010045961.1:0-22605 GCA_030264155.1 Atheta pasadenae
AAAAAATTTAATTTATTTTTTCAGAAATATGAGGTTTATATAGCTCAAAACATAACAAATTAAAATAATAAGTCTACACCATATTTGCTTTTTTGATTGCTTATTGTTTATAAAATTATTCAATTATGAACAAAAGTTATTCAATATTGTAGAATGTTTCTATAAGAGGCATTACAATATTATTATTTTCTTTTTTGGGTGTTTATTGCATATAAAATTAATCGATTATGAACCAAAGTTAATAAGTATTGTAAAATATTTCTAAAAGAAGCATTATATTATTGTTATTTGATTTTTTGATTGCTTATTGTGTATAATTTTAATCAATTATGAACAAAAGTGAATAAATATTGTATAATGTTTTGATAAGAGACATTATAATATTAAAATATGTATAGTTTTTAAATTAAATTTCATATTTTCAATTTCTTGTCATTTTAAGAAATTATGCTTATCTGTATTTAAGTAAAGTTACTTAAAATTGAAAATAAGTAACTTAATATCAACTAAAATATATATAGATAATAATAGATGTAATACCCCTGTAAACAAAGATAGGTTCATATTTTTTAATAGTGAATAGTTAGAGTTGTTGAAGTTGCTATGTTTTTATCTCTCTTAGTACAAAAATGGCTCGCAACTCTTATCCTTTCTCCACACTTAAGCATCCTTTGAGTTTATACCTCCCTACACCGTATATACTTAATTTTGTCTCGTTTTCTTTCAACTTAAAACTATTTATACATTTTACTTTTTATTTCTGTTAAAAGATCTTTATTTCAAAGACTATATGCAACTTAACATACACCAAAAAGGTAACCTAATCTTTAAGTACATTAACCGAACTAAATTGTCTTTAAGTGCAAACAAGTACAGTATCCGTAAAGCTTAACTGCAAAACCCATTATTTCAATGGGTATTTCTTATTTGCCAATTTGAATAAATAAATTATTCTTTCCGCTTTACAGCGAACGCGAATAAAATCCGTCACTTTACTTCAAATATATCGAATGCTTGCTATTTATCGAGAAAACTGATCCGGCTTAAAACACGCAGCTAGTCGAAGCGAATGGATGCACTTTTCATGCTAAATTATTCTCTTGCATCCTCGACGCAGACGCTGGTTCTATATTCTTCGTTATTTTTTTATTTAAAGCTTGATGTTGTTTTGTTGCGTTTTGTGTGTGTGCACGAAAGGATTCCATCATATCCATTACTTCTGGGGAAAGGGGCTTAAACAAGAGGACGAAGCCAGGAAATTGGACAATAAAACTCGAACGACAAGTCTCATCCTGCGAGACGAAACAAAATATTCTACCGAAAAAAAATCACGCACAACCGAAATGTTTCCGCAAATTTGTTCAATGCTATCAATTTAAATGAAAACAAATGATTTTTTATTGGTTTATTGACTTGTTATGTCTTTTCCAAGACAACGCCATCTAACGTTATTGTTTCATTGTAGGCAACCCAATTAACATTAATTCTTTGTTAAAAATATTAAAAATTATTTTTTGATAATTGAAATTTGGTACTTGTTTGAGAATATAATAAATATTAATGGAAAAATCAGAATTATTTAGTTTTGAATTAAATTGGCAGTATTGCAAATGACATTGATAAAAAGTACTCATGTTTTATTTCATAGATCGAATAATTTTTCTGGCAACTGCGTTTTTAGTGCGTTCTATCTGCGTCCAGTTCGTCGAAATTCGATTAACTTTCAAAAAATATTAGCGCTGATGCACATCACCTATCGATATTGGATTTATTCGTAATATGGAAATTACAATCACCGAATTCACCGTGCACTGCACATACCAAACTCATAAAGCCATCGAATAAAATAACAATTCAAATAAAACTAACAAAATCAAATAAGCGCACGAAAATATAATACAAATATCATTCGAATTGTAGACGTGTGACATGTTAACAAACATTTAAGTATTTAGTTGTTTTGTGTACGTTTGTGTTTTTTTGTTTTTATGTTTTTATGAAATTCGATGACAGATTGTATACGATGGCGTGTGATGCGTAGCGCGATTGCAAATCGAACATAACGACACAAACATCCATAATCGAATCGGACGCAATCATCTAAAAATTGAAATATTTCATAATCCTGGGACGCTCGGACTATCAAATTTGCACGCCGCGCACATTATGCCGCAGTTCATCTGGCAATTACTCTGTGCACGCGTGGGTTTTTCTCAATTAAATATGTGCGTGCGCTTGCACATATTTTGCACGGCGAGTGACTAAAATGTAAAATTCGCACATTTATTTGATATGTTAATTTTCGCTGCAATTGTAAGCGAATATTATTTATCAGTGAATAAATATTTTATTGAATACCATCCACTAACAATTAACATAATATGTAATGTTATATAATATTTAACTATTTCATATTTGGCTAAATATTACAATACAGCAGAAATTAATTTGTAGTTTATTTACCGTATAAATATTTAATTATTTTGGGTAATATTGATAAATTTTAGCTTTAAATTAAATATTATATAACGTTACTATACAGAAAAAATTATAACCAGAAAGTTTATTCAACTTTAAAGCCAAAAATGAAATATCTAACATGTAATTTTAGCATTGAATTTGATGATACTGTAAATAACAACTATTTAATTATTTAAAATAATTAAAAACAGAGAAATTGGATAATATTAAGAAGAGATGTGAGCAATTTAATATTTTGTGTTTTCAAGAAACCGTAAAACTACTCAGTTGAGTTGTCGGTTGTAAAACTACTCAACTTTAAAGATAAATGTAAAATACTTCGGAGGTAATTTAATATAAAAAACAAACTAGAGCTTCTATTTTTTCGTGTTTTAAAAGAAAAATGTGAAATAATTAATTTTGAAGACCTAAATAAATTACTTTAAGAATGATTTTAGGGTTAGTTTGGTTTTACCAATTAAAACAAATCTTAAGTTATGAGAAAAAAATATAAACAAACCAAATTGATATTATAACGAGAAATTATGGAAAAACTAAAAAAATGCTTAATTCTGAATGCCAAAATAAAATTCTTTGTGGATGTTTTAAGGGTTAAATAAAGTCATATATTGCTTTTCGCAATTTTTTCACGATTAATAGAAAAATACCAAGAGTTAAAACTTAATACCAGAAAGTTAGCTCAACTTTTCTCATAAATACTAGTACATACAATAAAACAAAAGAAGACATCGGATATGGTGACAATTCAAGATGCGGCTCGCGTCGTTCGGCCAAAATAGCTAAAACCAAACTGTTCGAGAGAAAAAAATCTCGACGATTTGTCTTTGGTTTTCGACTCTCGGGCGTTTCATATTTGTTTCCGGGCGAGTTTGCTTGATAAATTTCTGGAATAACGTGAAACGTGAACTACCCCGAACGTCACACGACGTCAGCGAAGAGGAGTAAAGTAACGAATGCGTTTGTTGTTTGTTTACATTTTACACATTTCCTTTCAAAACGAACACAAACACATTATGAAATTTGTATATGTAAAGTATAATTCACAATACTGATGTTACAAGAAAGATCTACACAAGAAAAAATAGAAAATTACAAAAATTTAATTTCCTTGTGTTTCGCTTCGCGTTTGACGTCAGCATTGGTGAAAAATTTCGTCTAAGGAAAAAGTAGCGAGTTGTTGAGAATAACTGATTCCGACTTACAGAAAAGTTTTAAAAATTGCTATTTTTAGTTTTGTTTGAGTGTGGAGCGTTGCGGCGCTGTGGTTGCAAAGTAGAATAAGTAGAATAAGGTGTTTTGGATGTTGAGGCATGCAAAAATTGAAGTGTAAAAGAAAAGTTTAGAAAAGCTTCCAACACTTTCAACTTCTACGCCATGTCGACGCGTAAAGTTATGCACTTTGAGTTTGAGCGTGAGTTTATGCCCAAGTCGAAAACTGGAAAACTCTATTTCTATTTCAAATCAACCTGTTGTCACCAAATGCAAAAGAGTTTTAACCTTTTCCAACTTAAAGGTTCCACCCGCAATCAAATTTGCAAGTAAAGTGATCGACACAATGAAAACTCTCGAAATCATCGAAAAAAACGAAATGTTTATACAAATAGATATGTTTTAGATATTCATACAAGTTTATTCGAATTTGATTTATTCCTCACCGTAAATTTAAATCTGAATCAAATATTTATGCGTGTTTCTTTGGTAAATTAAAGAAAAAATAAATATCTGAATACGTTTTTGTAAATTGTATCATTTCATTTGAAACAAACAAGATTTAATTTCGTTTATTATGTCTTAAATTCATTTTTTTATATAAGAAAAAATATGAGGGGTGCTGATTCATAGAGCATTTAATTTGAATGAAAATAAACGAACAAACGAACAATTGCTTCGGATTAGGTCATTTCTTTGCGTCGGAATAACGCAATTTTGGAACGACTTGTTTGTCGAAAAAGACACGAATCAGAATAAGAGTTGTAAGCGAAGGGATGAAAATGACGATCAGGGTGAGAGTCTTAGGATGAGACTCGAGAGTATAAGAATGTGGATTGAAAAACGAAGATGCACGCGTGCGAGCCGAAACGTATCCGGTTACAATGAGCTTCAAATGAGATGGCGTTTGTCGCGTTTGAGAAATGACATAATTTTCTGTGTTTTGGGAGGCGGCGCAACGTACGCCGCTATTGGAACGAGGCCAAAATAATACGCCGGGGTGTTTGACCCTCACTCGCGCGCTCATCAACCTTGTATTCTTTCCAGTTTCGGTGGAAGCATCCAAGTTTTGCGTCCTCCAACTTCTCAAAAAGGAAAAGCTGAGCTTTTATAGGCTTCAGTTTCCTGAGATTTCATCAGACGTAAGAAAGGTATGAATATTTTAAGCTTTTGCTTGTATTTTTCTTTTATTTTTTATTTATACTAAACAGAGTGATCATATAAATCTGTCAAAATGATTTTTTGTTTTTATTTTTTCCTTTGCTTGTGTATTGAGTTGCCTATAATAACAACACGTTTTTATATAAAGCAAAGTTGTAAATTATTAAACAAAATCTTATGTGCGTGATGTGACAAAAATAAAAGTAGAATTGTAAAAAATCTCATTTCCATTTCGACTTATCAAGTTGTACTAAAGCTCCTTTCATTCTTAAGATTTGAGCAGCGTCAGTTTTAGTTCAAGTTTGAAGTTGGGTTCGTGCAAACTTTTTGAATTCGACTACATTAATGAAAACGTAATAATTTTGTCTCCAAATATTCGGTAAATCCGATTTAAATGCGAGGCGGCGTAAAAATGTATAAAGTTTTTTTCACGCTTGCGTTGTCGGCGTTAGTAAAAGCCGAAATAATTTCGGTGGCTTCGCGGTAATGACTATGGTGCTGCATCAGCATCTGCATCAGTGGCACCCCGAGCAAATGCCATCAGCGTGGGATTAAAAAAGTGCACTTTGTATGCAGTCGCGTTTTGCAGTTAGCGCTGCTGTCGGTCGTGGTTCGCAGAGTTGTAAACTCTTTTGTCGTCGTTAATCAGTTCGCTAGCGAACGCATAACGTGAATTAATGCCTTTCTCGACGTTTCTCTTCTTTAATAGTTTCATTTTTCTGATTGTATTAGCATATTACAAACAGATACTTTTTAACGTAATTAATGTCAAAAAAATAATTTTTAATTATTCTAATAACAATTTTTTATGAAACTTTATAAAATAAATAATAACTTGTGGTGGAAATGACAATTGACATCAGTTTGTAGACTCTTGACGTCCACATGGGACATTCAGCATTCTCGGCTAGTTCCCAATCCTCGATTCGTTCGCACTTCGATAGTTCGTCGCGTTCATCCACCGCCATCCTATCGACCATGCACGAATTACGGAAATGTACTGAAATCGCATGCCAGCTCTGGCATGTCTCGCATCGTCTATCCCGAATGCCGATTCTGGCAAATACGGAACGCGAACAGCATCCCAATCCCCAATCCAAAGCAGTTGCGTAACTCTCGCATGCTACCCGCTCCTTGCCGCCCTCCGCACGCCGCAATGATAAGTTTCGGGCGTTCAGCGCAATGTGTGTTCGCGTGTTCGACTCGTAGATCGTGGATTACTCCTCGCGTCGTCGAGATATTTGTCATCGGCTGAGCGTAAAGTGCTTCATAGACCTGTCGGCGAGTTAACGCTTTAATCATGTCGGACATTCCGACACACTCATACTGACACAATAACACTAACTCAATTACAATAATCAATGTATTTTCAAACCTATGAAGAACATTGGGAAACTCCAGGAAATGGTAAATCGTAAGACTTTGTTGAATTCCATTCAAACTCCAAACTGTAAATTTCTGAAATGTCATCAAGCCAGATGGTACTTACCAGTACTTAGGTGGCGGATATTGCGGTTGTAAAACCACTGCCACCTAACGTTCAATGTGCACAGTCCCAACAAAGTTTTAAAGTGAAACTAGCAGCTATTGACCGTTAGATGGCAGTGTTTGTTAGGCAAATATTGAACAAAAGTTTTGCAAAAGTAAGTTATCTGTCATTCTTGGGTGCTTAGATTTTATGATGTGTATGTCGTCAATGATCGATTACAGTTGATTCAGTTGCGTGTGCTGAACGAACATTATTTATTCATATTTAGGTTGTATACTCGATTACGTGTAATTTTATTTGTGGTGTAGACGGCGAGACATCTGAAACGGGCGAGACTCTATCAATCTAATTTGAACAACCTGTCAGCAATCGATTTACTTTGTTAATAATAATATTAATAATATACCTAATAAACGACCAATGCGTGCACCGTAATGCCGTTTTTTCGTTAGTGGTTGATGTGAGTCTTCAAGATAAGTTAGGTTAGAACAAGAAAATGCTTGAATTATAATTTAAATTGTTTAAATATGATTTTCAGTTTGGTAGCTAAGGTATGCCAGGGTAAATTTGAAATTTCCGAAATTAATCTCCATCCTAACCAAATTATCTTTACCTTCCCGTCTCGTAGCTGCATATCGCCGGCAGCAAAGACCCAGACTCAGACTAGGGCATATTAAAGGTTAGGTCAACATTAAACATACGAGTATATATTTGCCTAACCCAGAATCCACACCGGAAACAGGGACGTTTTGCAATGATATCTAACGTGTAATAGTGTAATAGTGTGTAATAGTGGGTAATGTCGTCTTTGAGTGACTCTAATTGATAATTCGATTTGAGGTTAGATTCTAATTGGCATATATCCCAATTATAACAAAAATTTACATTTTGCTTAAACCGAATAACGCATATAACCTAACAAAACCATGATTAGTTATACTGATTAGGTGTTGTTTGATTTTGCACGTGTTCGGATTGTTAGTGATAGAAAACGCCCGGCTTCAGCAAATAGTTGTTGGTTATATCAATAGTACCAGTTTGCTTGTTTGTTTCCGCATCAGAAAACAGCATCGGCTGTGTGGCGCGGTGGCGGCGAGTATAACAAGAGCATTTGTTGACTCCGGGCGACAGCCATCCTGCGGAGCAGCGAATGATGAGGTTGTGCAGCGTCCGCGAGTTACGACCGGGCGCTGAATACCAGGGCATGGGACGAGTGCCACTGCAATGCGGCGGCGGCAGCGTGTGCGGTGGCAATGCCAGCGGTTGCCGCTCGTTGAGATCGCACTCGCTGTCATTACGCGCACACTCTCGACGACGCAACGAGGCAATGACTTTAAACAGTTATAGTTTTGCAATTAAAGCACGCCAGTCGTTCGACGACGATTACCATCTTGTTCGAGGACAATGAGGACCACAGTTGAGCGTTCTACAACCTTTCGAAACTATTTCTATCTTTGTACGCAAATCAAAGATGTTTAAATTACAGCAACTTTGTAACGTCATTTCTAATGACTTAATTTGATTTAATTTGTTTTAATAAATTACTAGGATTTTTTAATATATTTTTTTATGTTTGGAGTTAATGTTAATTTTTCATCGTTGTGATGCTGAAAGTTTTGAAGTAGGGACAAATCCCTTAAAATTCTAGGAGTACAATATTTCCGCAGGAGAGTACCACCGCTGGTGGTGGTCTTGTGGATCTCGGGGATCCTCTCTTGAAGTCCGAAATAAATGGCTTTTTAAACATTCAGCGATAAGGGGCCGAACGCGCGCGGACTCTCGCTCGACCGAGCGCGTCAGGCGGCTAAAAAATTTATTGCGAAACACTCGGAAGAATTTATTACGGAACCATTAATTTTCGGCGCGCCAGTGCTGCTTTCTCGCCACCACGTCGTGCGCCGCGCGCTCATAATTAATGACGTTTTAATAATTGCGAATTTAATAAGGCGTTCTCAAAACAAACAATCAGGTTTCCACTTTTCAACGCTACCAACACAAACATTATTGGAGGTTATCTTAGTGAACAGTATCAAAGTAAGCAAACAAATTTCAATTATCATTATAATAATCAACTCACAAAGTTTACATCCGTTTATAATTATCAAAATATTTATTTAGTAATGTTAAACTAGTTATACAACTTTTAATTATTACAAAAACTAAAATTCAAATATTTCAACTCGCGATTGTTAAATGACAGTTTTCAAAACAAAAATGACACTTAGGCAATAATTAAACTGCTCTCAAATATTTAATAACTAAAACACATAAACTGTTTTAAAAAAGTGTAATAAATATTCCAGTTATTGTCTTGTTGATGTAAATACTGCCCGATATATAAAACTTTTGGTCTACTCTTTGTACATGCGTCTATTTTTTTATTCAATACTTTGAAGTTTGATATTTGAAATGTGATATTTGATACAAGATCCTTTCAAGGTTTAGATCGTCCTTGGATTTATCCATCACTGATGTCTGGACGCTCTGAACCCAGCCAGATATTTGTACTTGTAGCTGTCTTGTCTTGTCTTGGCCGTTTTATTTTCAGTCTTTGAAAGTCTCGTCTCTCCTTTGCTTCATTCGAGTTCGAGTACTCACTCGTAGTTCGTCGAATTTGGAGTTTGAGCGCAGTAAGATTTATTCCAGACGCGTTGCAATCTTTTGGAAGTGTTCGTTGAGGCTCCTACGTACTCGTAGTCCGTTTCAAGATAAAACAATGCTCCTTGAAGAATGATAAATCGTCGAGTTGCGCATCGCAACTATACTAAATCCACATCTCGCATGCAATATAGACACCGCCATGTTGCAAACATAACCTTTAACTTAACCTAAAAAACTATAACCTTAAAATAACTAAAAACAAACAAAAACATACACTAAAACTAAAAATCATAAAATCATAAATCATTTTTCAGTAATTATTTGTTAAAATAATTATGTTTTAATTAAATATTAACCCAATACACATTTTAATTAAAATGTCTAAAGTTATATTCATTAAAATTTAATCCACAAATATGTAGTAAAAGAAATAGGTTGAAAAAAATCACCAAAATATATTGCGTTTAAAATTAAATTCGTGATTATTTGTGTAAAATAATCAAGTTTTAATTAATTGGTTTGTTTATTAACAAAATTTTTAATTAAATAGTTTTTGCTCAAATAATGAACAACCATTGTAATTACAATAAATATTGATTGTTGATTGAGGTTAAGTTCTTAGCACCTAGATTACAAGATGTAACAACGTTTCAGGATCAAATACTTAGGCAACCAACATGCGGTGAGGTGTTGTCAAGAACCTGGTCGCTTCTCAAGTTGCAAGGGTTGCGGGGTTTGCGGTTGTGGGTCGATAACAAGAACTGAAGATAAAATACTATTAAGTCTTTGTATACAAACAAAACACTGCTATTAAATGTTTTGTGTACATTAAGTATATATATTTCAGATTATGTAAAAGTATATTAGAAATTTTAAGGTTAAGTTTATAAATTTTGTGGGTATTATTATCTTGAAAGCCGTAAATATGTTTGTCAAAGTTTAAATTCTCGATTCAATCAATATTCAATATAGAAATTCAATAAAACGTCGCTAAAAATTGAAAACATTGAAAACTGTGACAACACACTGAATACATTGCAAACCGAAAACAATTTGAACTCGATCGACGTCGAAGGCGATACCAATTCGTCCGTGCCCGCTCGTGCGCGTTCTTCGCTCGTTCATTCGCATCGTGTATCGAACGACCGAATTCATGCATATAAAAATAGTAAAAAAGTCGCGGTGCACATCTTCCGCACGCAGTCAGCGAAAGGGCGCGCAGCAGCACGCGCTGGGAAGATATTGAAATTTGGGCAAAAAATTTATATCGGCACTAAAAGCCGGCAGTATATTACGTACAATATACACGGATCGATGTTGCGCGCACCTGCAACTCTTCACATGATAGGAACGTTCAAGTAGACTCCGCACACATTGTGGCCTTCCAAATTTTATTCCGTCAGCGAATGCAAAATGTGCACACGGGGAGAAATCGACGAATCGAGATCATGTCGCGAGTGTATCTAATTACAGTCGACGTTGCCAACAATTCAAATAAAACCAAAAAATTTACCCAAATAAGATTAGGAGATAAATTACATTAACCTACAAATTTTAACATAACCTAAAAAAATATTTTATGTAGGCAACCAAATTAACAATATGATGGTATTTTAAGATTTTAGGTTAATTTAGGTTTAAGTTTACTTCTTAAAATGCTAATTTTAAGTAATATTATCGTATATTTGATAGTTATCAGCAAATGTCAACGCTATCACAATTTCTTTGGTGCTGTGTGTAGGAAACTCGTTTGGTTTCTGCGCGTTGGGCTCAAAAATGTAAATATATCGAGGCAGGTCGCAACGGCTGGCCGCGTCCGACGTTTTTGGGGTGGCGTTTTTATTTTTCCATTTTCCGCGCCGCGCCGCCGCCGCACTGAGCCTGCCGCCGGGCGCGAGCTGTGCCAGCACTTCGTGCGGCCCGTCCAGAACGGCGTCGTCAGCGAAAGTTTCGCGCGATACGCCCGGTTATAACATCTGCAACGATCTCCCGGAGCCATTCGTTTTCGCCGAGCTTTCGAGCTTTTCATATGAATACCGCCTGTTAAAGCAAGCACAAAAAGTACAAGATTTCAAAGACGCGCAAAAAAGCAAAGAAGCTTTAACTAAACGATAAAAAAACTTTATCACATAACATAAACTAATACTATTCTGTTTATAATTTTTTTTAAAGAATATTAACCCCTGTAAAGATGAGGCAAAATTAATTTTGAGGTTAAATTAAATAATTCGAAGGCTATGTTGGAACTATGATTAAACACAAAAATTTTAATTTAAATGCAAATAAAAAATTGAAATAATTTAAACGTCAAGATTAAAATTATTAATGTGTATATTATACGTTTTTTTTCGTTCCGTTTCTGCTATTCGTTAGGTTGGAGTGGGTTCCGAAGGTTCCGAAACTCGCTGGGGTGTTGAACGTTGTTATAAGATGGTCGCACGCTCGAATGGTAACCTAGGTAATCAATTTTTAAATTAGCCTACGGCCGTGGCCGTTCAGGGATCGCAAAGATTTATCAAGGCACAGCCGAAATCCTTACAGCTTCGGAAGCGTTCGCCTGTTAGCCCGTTCGTTCATTCGCTGTGGGTTTTGTTCCAGTTCGAGTTCCAGTTCCAACATTCACGGCCCCCGCCCGACGATTACCCGGGTAATGAAAGAAGCTTTAAAAATCATTATCGCGGATTCGGAAGATCTATTCCCAGCGTTCGTTCGGCGCGCTTCTTGTCCGCACCTCTACCATCTCAACTCAACTTGCGCGCTACTGGAATAAGGGGTTTTCCAAGACTTGCATTTCCCAAGCAAATTCTTCTTGCGCTAATGGAATAAGACGTCCCCGACCGCAAATAGAAAGCGTTGTCGATGGAGTGGAGTGAATATTACCAGCATTGGGGTGGGATTTACATTACCCTTTAATTTACCTGATAATTTAAAAGATTTATAGATTTATCATTATTTTTTTATTGAATTTTATTTAGTTTGGAATAGACTAAACCAAGTTTACGTGCAAGTCAGTACCGGGAACGTGTTGGGGTGCACGTGCAAGTTGGGGTAATTAGAGAAGCAAAAGAATATAGGGAATGCTGGGAATGGTAATGACCTTTTTGGTTTCAAGGGGTGCGTCGACGGTCGATGCCTTGGCAATGAAAAGGAGAAGGTTGTCTTCATTGCTTTAGCCGTGGTTTTCTTTTCGTCGGATCGACCGAGGTTATTAATGAAGCCATTACAGTTATAAAATGGCTTTATCTGATACAAGTGCTCGTTGCAACGCTAATTTACTTTCTCGCCACATTTTACCATCGCGTGCACGCTAATCAAACCCCAAACCAAAGCCATGCAAACAAAAATGAAAGGAAACACCAAAGTAAGGGGTGAATCAGTAAACATTAAACACTTTTGTTTCCTTCGTTCATTACTAAACCTGTAAAATTATATTTGATTATGTTAACTACCAAACGAATAAATCACAATTTCAGATTATTTTTAATTTAAAATTAAATACAAACCTATTGTTTACTAATAAAAAAAATTGAAAACCAGTCAATCAATTCGGGAAAACTGAAGCGGTGATTGTCAAATGATGAATATGGAAATTTCTTTTCTGTTTTGCATCCATTTTAGTCGCCGACAATTTTTTCGTGTCCGGAGGGTGCCTGAATGATTTATACACGCGTATTGAACTGCCGTTCGACGACGGTGGTGTCGCCGTCTCCGACCGCGCGTAATCTGCATAATATTTATATATCGCTTTGACAGCCGCGCCAATTTTAATATCGCGCTGCGTTGCAATAGCCATTGCTATTGAGGTGGACGACATGGGGTGGTTTTGTTTAGGGTTTGCTTCCATTGAATATGGTGTGGAGAGTTTAAGCTTTGCTGGTGGTGTTTGTGTTGGCTATGTTTGAGTTTGAGTTCGAGTTCCAGTTCGGATGTGAATGAACAGGTCACAGGTTTGTTTATGCTTCGCATCCTTGGCATTCATGTAAGTTCCATTAATCGCGCCTTCCGCTGACACTGATAGATGGCCCACCCCCCAAACTCCTGGCGACCGGAGAGGTGAAGGAAGAGGTGGTCTTTTGTCAGTCAGGTGGAGCGCCTGACGACGATTGTGGACTGACCTCCTGGATTTCACTATTACGATCTGGACCTGCATCGCTTTGTTATTCCTGAATTTCCTACAAGTAGGCGCTTGGATAAGGACAGGATCTAACAGGTATTACAGATACAAATAGGCTTGACAAGGATTATTATTTTCTCACAATGTAAACGTACTTATTTTCAGGTTCAAGGCATCTTCTTCTTGTATTTAAACTATAAAATAATTATTTATTAACTTTAATAAAAAATATCAAATTAATGCTGCAATGTTTATTAAATTTACGAAATTATTTTTCAAAAAATTACAAATTAATTCTTAACACAGTTGCTAATTTCTTCAGCTTTTTTGCATCCTGTCAAATCCTTAAATTTCCCTTCACATTCTACAGCTTTATCTTTAAAGTTCTCCGGTAAAACATCTAGATTATAATTCTCGCCATCAAGGCCTCCCAATTCTTCCATAATGCATTTGTCCATACATTCTTTTTCAATTTTTTGAGCTTTGCATGATCCCATTGCTTTACCAACATTTTGTTTGAATTCGTCTTCTGTTACAGCAACAATTACTGCCACCTATGGATCAAATTTGAATTTAAAACACACAGTAATTAAATATATAGATTAAAATTAATTATAAATATTTACCAAGCATACGAAAAAAACAATGATTACTTTCATTTTGGATTTGTTATCCGTTTGAAGTGTTGATTTCAACTGCTTTAAACCGCAAACATTTTACTATTTATAGGATAACGTACAAAGAATCAACAATAACAATATTACCAAATATTTTTTGGGTAAATTACATCAATAAGTAGATACTAATTATTTATAAATATACGTAATTTGAAACTTTATTGTAGTTTAATATAGATTTTTGGCGATAAAATTGTTTGTTGAACCCGAACACGCGACGCTACTGAAAAATAACACACAATAACCTTAAAACATATTATAGTCACGCAGCATTACTCTTAAATAATAGAAATGTGTTAAAACTTTCGCGTAGATTTATTAAATACATTAAACATGTGTGGAATGTCCACAAATAACTAAGTTAATTAAAAAATTGAGGTTATGTGAGATAACCTCAAAAACAACTTGTTTTGGTGTCGTTTTTTGTTTGTTTTGTGGTAGACAAGCAAAATATTGGTAATCATTGGTAGATTTATTAAAAATATGCATTGAAAGTTAGGTTAGTTAACAAGAAACCAAAAATCTTCTTCCTGTCATGACAAATTGCGTGTACCACGCTTACAACACCTATCTCTATATCTTCCAATACCTGTTCCTAACCGTTATTCCTACACTATACTAGTACCACCTACCCTAATTGATAGATCCACACGTGACCGAGTCCAATGCCATTAACTGCACCGGAGATGGCACGCGTAATGAATTATTCACGAACGTGTGCGATGCCGCCGCCAGTACCTCCGGCTGAGCACGTTTGCGCTCACCTCTGGGACTTGACAAAACGTCCGCCGCGAAGCCATCCGATCCGGACCTGGATCTCTGGATATCTACCTACAACCTCAATGTCTACGTCTATCTTAACCTCACTTCCAAGCTGTTTCCGAATAAGTGAAGCCATTGCAGGAGTTTCAACAGAACCGAGTCTAGGTCTAGCACGGATACAAGTAGAAATCGAGCAACAGTACAGTCAGTAGCCATGCATCAGTGATAAAAGGAAGTGATGGTGGTGTTGGTAAGAACGATGAAGATCTGATGGTTGAATCTGAGACTTTAGTTTGGAGCCTGCAGTCTGAGTTAGACTGCTCGGAGCAATAACTTCTTATTTGATTCCTTCATTTTGACCTTATCACCGCTTCTGTGCGCCTTACTACTGCCGGATTGAAGACAAATGTTCCACAATTGTCTTGAGTCTTGTGGCTTGAGATTTTCTTTTGAAAATCAAAAAAACAAAAACTAAAAAAAATATTTCTGACGTGTATATTAAACTTAATATATGATAGCAGTATTTAATATCAATTATAATAATGATAGAGCGAACAATAATTTGTATGTTCTAATGAAAACGTAATCAAATCTCTTTTGTGTGTTCAATTCAACGCGTAATTAATGACTGCACCAACAATGCGTTTGACTATTGGGAATATTGAAATAATTGATATCGATTTCATATACACCTTCATTAAATAAATAATTAATTATTATTTAAATATATTTAATACTAAATTATATATATTTAGTTCCATCTAAATTTTTATTTATAACTGTCAAAAATTCCAGCTATTGGTTATGCAACTAATTATATATTATTGAAGGTGAATACGGTTGTGTTAGAGGGATGCTTCCACAGTAAAATAGTTAGGGAATGAGGAGATGCAAATATGCTGCAATTTGAGAGTGATTTAATGCCGAGAGCATTATGCCAGCGTCAATAACTAATACATAACCTAGCACGTTGCGGTGCTGGCACTCGATGGCAGTGAGTGGTACGGGTTGCCGATACCAGGCGTGCCATTCACATCGAACAGTTTGCACGCTTTTAATGAGGGCCAAACGCAAATGCATATTGCTGCAACTTGGCCAAGCGGGCACTATTAGTCTATTATGTAATCGTCTATAATTCATATTCGATTAGCTCTTGAGGGGCCAACTTGCATCACAACCAACGTGTCATCTGCACTTGCACTTGCACTTGCTCTTGTACTTGTGCTTGCTGTTGCAGTTTGGCTATGTCAAACTTAACCTTAAAAACATAAATTTTAGCAATTGAAAGTTTAACGTTTAAATGTTGGAATTTATCATTAAAATTGTTGTTAACTTAAAAATTGTTCTTAATTTGAAATACATTGAGAGTTTAGACAGGTGGTGAGAGTGGTACAGCTGCAGGTTTTTAGATTTCGGACTGGTAGACAATCCATGGTTTGCTTGCTTGCTTGGTGCGCGTTTGGCAAAGAAGAAAAAGTGTTATCTCACCGCCGGGAATCGAAATAAGGGTCGGCGGTGGTAAGGCGCGGTCAGAGTTTTGCGGCCTGTCGAGCGGTCGAAACGCGTGTAGCAAGCTCATCCCTTCGGGAACAACAACTCCGGGGAAACATGGAAACCAATTACCCGCCCGGTCGCGGCCGAAAAACAGCCGCATAAATACATGTCGAGACTGATAGACCGCGCCTTCGTTATCGACTCTATGCGATTGCAATACTTTCTAGCATTTCCGGTTCATCCCGAAATAAAAGAATTGTAGAATTTGAAATTAAAGTAAAATTTAGGTTATAGTATACAGTAAAACAGAAAATAATAAAAAAAAATAGTACTTAAATTATTTACATCTACACTTTTTATTGGTTTTGTTTAGCATCAACATAACCTCACATAATTTGTTTTCAGCTGTTTTGGTTTTGATCGGATTTGATCTAATCTAAGCGGATCTGTTTCGAGTTGTTGTAGGTGGAAAACACAATCAACTGATTGTCTGCATCCGCATCTGCATTTGCAGAGGAAACGTAAACTTAATCGAGCGCACAAATTCCATCTCATGTTGCTTCACATTCCGACTAAATATTCGATTTTCTTTTTGCCCAAACCACCAAATTTTGCACCCTAATTGCCTATCTACTACTTCCCGTGCGTTTCTTGTATTATCTTAAAAACAATGTATTTTTCGTGGTGGAAAACTCAAATTCTTAAAAATGTTACCTAAAGAACTAAATATAAACGCAAAAAGTAAAAGGTAAAAGGTAAAACCCTGTTATAGGCACGCATCGTTTTTCTAATAGCGCCCCAGAGTGCAATTCTCTCAATTCTCTTATATTCTCATACAATCCCTAACAATATCCCACATTTTCCAACACTATCTAACGTTTGGTTACATTTTCGTAACGTTTCCAGCATCAAGCCTATACTATGCATAGATCTTGTGCGCGCTGCTTGCGTTTCTTGCGTTTTGCGATTATAGTTTCGCATATAAGGTGCCGGCGAAGAAAATTGTTCCGCTTTATGCATTTTCCGGGGCGTTGGAGCCCTCCTCGGTTTAATAAAGGCGCGTCGAGGGTGTCGGAGCGCACGTTCTGGTTCATTTACTGTCAGGGACACGCCGGCACACCGGCGGCGACGCCGAAATTACCGCAGAACGTCAATCGTTCGGCTATGGCGGCGTTGGGCCCGCTTGGCGTCGACGACTCGAGACGACACACATCGACTTCCTGCTGGGTTTCCTAACCTGATAATAAATTGAATTGACTACCAGCGAAAATGTCTAATAACTGAAATTAAACGCACCGATATATTGCTTTAAGGAGGTGGGTAAAATCCCCATAAAAATTAACCATCCATAAAGTAATAAAACTTTTAAAAACGCTACAATTAATTAAAAACTTTTTTTTTTTGCTAACAGATGGCGTTATTAGTTAAAATAAGAAACGTAGTAAATTTAAAAGGTTTCGTTAATCCCATTTGTAAAATAAACGACAATTCATTCCGGATTTAATTACAAGAAATCGATTCACAGTATAATGGCGTAAAATGCTTTTAATCACTTTAATTAATTAAATACGTTCTCGATTAGCCGCACTAGGCATGCTTTCCGGCATACAATGCGATGACTACACTCACGAGTCGCGATATACCAATCCGAAATGATTAGCATTAATGGGATGCGGTCGCGTTGCCACGTGCAAAGTTGATTATCCTTTCAAAACGCTAATTAGAAAATAAAACGCGTTTCAATTATACACATATCCGACTAGAACAAAGCGCTGCGCCCGATCGCAGCAGGCATTTACATATTCCATTTTACTCTTCGATTCAATACTCTTCCATCTAAATCCTGAAATTCGCCCCGAAACATGCCAAACATTTCAAAATCAACAACGTTTCGGCGTTTTGACGTACACAAACATTAGTTTAGACTTTGTGGTGATTTCGCAGACATGTTGAAAATAATTTGCATTCGACAATTGCGAACGGGAGAGTGATGTCAATGAACGACAATGAAATTGTTAGAATATTGGTAAAAGCAAAATCGATTACGTTCAATAATTACATTTGACTTGAATGAAAAGTCAGAGGTTTGCTTTTGAGAATTGTGACGGATAAATGTGGCGACATCTACAGTGCGAAGAAATTAGTGCGGTAATCGAACGGTGCTTATAGGAACGTATTACACCTCAAGTTAAACTAATTAATGTTTAAGCGCGTAAGAGGATTAATTGATCAATCAAACGCAAAAGCAATCACTAGCAGGCGGTGGAAAAACAACTTCAACAAGTTTAAGTACAAGTTACGCATTAGCACAAGAACACGTGGTGTAAAACGTAAAACACAAAACGGAATATGAAACATCAAAATCAGAAATTCAAATTTCTACATTGTTGGAACTAATTAATAAGCAATTTAAACTATTAAACTAGTCAAACAAAACCAGTTAATTCATGTTTTGATTTTTATATTTTTATTACTAACGCCATCTGTTGTTCAATAGCTAAATACTTATAGTACTGTTCTAGTTTGTTTTAATTTATTCTTTGTTGTTAGATATTTAGATTTTGGATTTATCCGTCTGTGGTTTTGTTTTAGATTTTTGGGGGATTCTATGTTTAGGGACCTCTAAAACCGAAGCAGCAACGAAGCAAAAAGGTAAAATGGGATTTATTCTCGATGTCGGTTAGATTGCAGCGTCGGGAATAAACGCCAGGGCGGGCATGATAAATGCGCGTCAGGGCGAACGGTTAAAACGTTGCCGCGTCGTTGCGCCATGCATCTTGAGGCTGTTAAATTATCGCAATGTGTTGTAGGCCACCCAACCCCATCCAAAACCACCAAAAACCACCGAAATCCACAAAAGGAATACTCTATAGCTGTTTGGTATTGTAGGAAGTCTATATTTAATGTTACTATAACCTAACCTAACCTAACTTAGAGTAAAAAAATATATAGGGTTAATATTTATTTATTTTGTGATTAAAAATTAGGTTATAAGTTAGAAACACATGCAAAATGTTTGAAAATGGTCATAACGGGATTTTGGTTTTCTAGTTTGCAAACAAGCATTAAAACAAGGTAAAGTTTGCGGTCAATTTTACAGAATGTGGTGTTAATACAAGGCTTGGAGACTTGGAGTGTGGTTAGGGTGGTTTTGGTCGAGCTTGTCTAAGAGCCTTTGCTCGTTTTAGGCGTTTTGCTCATTTTGCATCGAAAGCATTGGATCAAAACTTTCGAACAAGCAAAAGAAACCACTCTGCTTTAAACGCATCAAATATTAACGTGAATAATGTAAAACTTATTTCTTAAGAACTTTACTACAAATTTGATAAATAAGTTTTGATTTACTTATTTAAATTTATGTTTTTGTTAACTTGTGATATAGTTAATTTAGTAAATTTAATTTCTCCACGTTTTAAAGGTCATCCCAAGGTTGGTGTTTAATTGCCTACCACTTGGAATAATACTAGGCCTCTCGGCCATTCATTAGATAACAAATCATGTTAACACCGTTTCGGGCAGCGGCGGTGTAACATTTGTAGTCGTTGCCGCCTCCGCGGCATGTTTATTCATAGGCGCGTGTCGCGCCTTATGCCGCTGACGGTTATTTGCTCATTCATTGCGGTATTAGCATTAAAACACGAATCCGGTTATCATAATACAAGCTGACACCGTTCTAATTATCAATAGATTATTCACATTATTGATTACGTGGAAACATGCACATAACCTATACATAACACTACTTGTATGCATCTGTGTGAGTGTGTATGTATAACAAAGAAAATTTAATTTCCTCAAACCTATTGCAATATGATAGATTGCATCGCAAGTTGATGCAATGCAAGGCATCATCGGAGATTATATCGCAATGTACGTGATTTGAAATAATGAGATGCATTACAAGTGTATTAACTGAACATCCTTGGATACTGAGATGGTAAATTTTGAGGGCGGTGAGCAAGCACGCCTACAATATGCCACTTGCAAGCTGCATAATATTCCGCTTAGCAAGACGTTTGTTGTGCAGATGCAGTGTGTTCTTGCGAAATTCATTAATTCAATATTAATTCGTGTGCGTTGGCGGCGTGCTCTCAAGTATGACAAGAGGCTTCAATTCTTGCTAATTGGTTATTAATAGTTCAAGGATTGATTAATAATTAATAAAAAATAAAAACACTCAAGCCGGATATTTTAACTCGATATTTTTTTTGTATTGGATACGAGTTTCTACGAAAATAGTGCCACCCAAAGAAGGAAATAGCTTTGGAGACAGCATAAGTATTCAAGTCAGGATTTGAACGCTTCAGCATAAAAAGGACAAACTTATTGGGATAGAATAATCTGATAAGATTTGTGTGATCTATTTATGTACCAAAAAATACAACTAAACCTAACCTAAAAATGTTGTATGAAATCTAAAGATTTTTGACGTTTTCGTTTTTTTTCGGATGGAAAAAAGCAATAAGCGGTATTATATTAATAATACACAGCACATTAATTTCATTTTATTTTTACGAGGAGTAAACGCACGGCTTGGTCCGTAGTCTGTCGACATTTTTACGGCCGGTGGCCATTAGGCTGCAAGTGGAGGCGCCGGATGAAACTACGCCGCGAACGAAGAACTCACGACTCATGGTTCACGAAGGCCGGCAATAGTCGTATAGTGGCGGCCGCAATGGTCGAAATGGGCAATCGCAATGCTCGCAATGACCACCGAACGCGAAAAACAAGCGTTTCGATCTTCGGAATGGAGCGAAGCGCGTCCATAAAAGAAAAGAGTGCCGAAAACGGACAGAAAACAACTGCCCTTGCTGTGAAAGCTCAAAGTTTATACCAAAAAAAACAATAAAACATTATTTGAAACGTAATTAAATTATTGGTTATTCAATTTTAAGTATTTATGAACTTAAATTAAATCTTAAAACAAAAAATAATGAAAAATAAAATTAAAATTTATGTGTTTTGAGGTTAGGGGGTGTTGCGGACGTCACGCGCATTCGCAGCACGAAACGACGTGATCCTTGATAAGCCCCCATCGAAATGCGATAGCTTATCGACGTATTTTGATGTTTGTTGTACGACACGCTCTTCCACCTCTACGTAGCCATCCTCAACAACGCACCGACAATAATAATATTTGATCCAGGGATTTGTTTTGCTCGACCGCAATGCGAAACACCACCATTTCTCACAAAATCTAACAATTTCCAACGAAACCGAACAATACTAAACCAATTCAGTACAATGGTAATATCTTTAGGCATTAATTATTACCTAATTAAAACTTAGTAACATTACAAAACTAAAATCTGTATTTTCATTTAATTAACACAGAAATCTAACAACCCACAAAATAAAAAAACCCTATTGTACTTCCTTGATAAATAATATTATTACATTTTTCTTAAATAAATAATTTTTATGTTTTAAAATTCTATTCTTTACGTCCTTATTCTTTATTACAATCGTTTAATTTAAAGCTACAAGTGCTTCTAGTATTCAATTCTCTTACTTTATATTTCATATTTGAATCATGCCCTTAAGGCTCTCTTTCATCCTTGAAAAGTTTTTACGAGCCGTCCGTACGAAATTGGCAATAAATTAGCTCCTAAAGTTTTATATTTTTTACTTTCAAACGGGTGTTTTATACGCAGGTTTGACTCTTTGTCGTTTTTATCTATATTTTCCACGCTACGGCAGAGTAGGAAGTTGTCTACGTGACAATGTCGACTTTTCCGAGTCTTAAAACTCCCCGGACAGCGGTCACTCTTTGCCGTATTATCTCCTTTGACGGGCACAAAAAATCTAACGCAAAAAAACTTGTTCAAGGCTTTGCAACACGTGGAAATACGTCGAAGATAAAACTTGCTAGCGACAGCTTTATAGGCTTTATGTCTTTCTAATATTTTATTTTGTTACTATACAGAATGTAGCAAAAAATATCAATAAAAATGTTCTGTAAAATTTAGTGAAAAATACACGTCGATTTCAATGTAAACGTTGTCGGTTCAAGATATTGTGAAAATGATGGCATTTGTGTTCGGTTTCGAAGCGTAAAATCCGCGCAAGATATATTTTCACAAAACTATTTGTAAGCAAAACACAAAAACCGACGCCATTATAAATTGTCTAGACGCGCCAACGTAAAGCAAATACGACTTAAATTTGTTCGTTGTTTACATTCCAGATTTATCCGATTTACTTTTATTACTTTCGGCAAACATATTTTCACACACAAATACCCAAATCAATATCTGTCGTGTATTAGAATTTTCAATATAATAAATATTTTTGATATAACCCTGTTTTTACAGAGAGTTATTAAAGTCTTTTGTGTTTTTTATGGTTTTTTAAATTTTATGAGTTGTCGTTTTATTAATTTTTGTTTAGACAAAGTTTAGAACTTGCGTTGAATATTCATGAACTTCCAGAGGTGATAAAAAAATGAATATTTGCATAACTTACTCTGTTTTCGACACCATCAGTGCGAAAAGCCAGTCTAGACATTGTAGGTATTTGGAGTTTGTTTACACGCATGTGGTTTAGACTCAGATTAAATTCATTTAATTTTAAAAATTGATTTCAACAATTGAAACTAAAAATGATATTTGTTCTTA
>JARJDS010046024.1:0-10828 GCA_030264155.1 Atheta pasadenae
AAGTTGTTGCCAGTGTCTTAAGTAAGTGCGGAATGCAAAAAAATGTTTAAAAAGTTGTATAGTTTTCGAGAAAATGGGGAAAAACTAGCAAAAAATTGCAAAATTTTGAAAATTTTAAAATTTACTCAACTTTATAAACAAAAATAAAATACTTAGAATATGAATTTTGGATCGAATCAAAAAACAAACGAAAGTTTATTTATTTAGCTAGTTTTTAAGATTAATATCAACTCATTTGAGATATTAATAAATAAGTTATGGCAAATTTCCCAAGACGTGTCTCACTAAAAAAACAGTCATTTATCTCGTATTTTTCTTAAAAAACTATAATAATTTGAAATAAAACAATAAAAAACTTAAGTTACTCATAGTGATTATTTAAAAATACAATCTGCTTAAGTTTATTTATTGAACCAATACTAATTTTTTGCTTTGTTTTCCCAAAAATGATGAAATGAATGAAAACCAGCAACACACGACCAGTACATTTTTATATATGTACATATAGAGATAACAATTTTTAACTGTAGTAACTATAAAAGAAAGAATTAAAGTGTTTTATTATTTTATTTAGAATATATTAAAAATTAATTCAATATTCAATCTAACATAGGCAACCAAAAACACAAAATGAGAAAAATATAATCAAGATACAAAAAAATGTAACCTTGACTAAATCCTTGACTCCTTAAAAAGAAACATTTATAATCCGTATTCTATTCGTTGTTCCAGATCCACACTTTCTTTTCTGTTACAGTTCTGATGTAATCAATCTTCAAATGAAAAATTTAACGAACGGGTGGTCACTTTTTGTTCAAACGAAATCTCTTAATCCGTCATCCAGCCTTCAATGTAATAATTTATCCGCTCGTTTCATACATAATGACACCTGAGCATGAAGCATGCCACCCGCAATGTGAGTTAATTAAAACATCCTGACATGCGATCCAATATTCGTGCGCACGTCATCTTCTTCATCACGTTAAATGCGCCATAATTAAAACGTAATTATTACGTGCAGACCAATTTTAATTTTTCAATCGACTCACCTCCGTCACTGCCCATCATCCCGCATTATCTCACTAATAAAATCTAAAACACAACTTTTTCAACTGTTTTCATGTTTGTTTGGCTTGGAAATAAAATTAAAAATATTTTTAATTACAAATTAAAACAAAATTGAAAAAGCAAACAAATTATAACCTCAAACCTAACCTTAAAATCCTTAACAAAATAAAATTATAGTTAATTACACAACTTGTGATCGTTTTCATTCATTCATTACGCACTTGGTACACTTCTTACACGTGTACATGAAGTGTAACAAGTGCAAGAAGACAACAACACACTTCCTTTCATTACGTGCTTCGTGGAATTTTTACGAAATGTTTTCGGTTGTATGAAAGAAGCAAAAAATCGCTTTCGAACCTTACACAGTCGAAACATGTCGCAAGAAGAAGGGACCTGAGAAATTTTCATTCCGTCGGCGATTTACTGCACACACACACACACACATACAAACATATTTTTTTTTATTTTTGTTAAAATGAGTTGCAAAGTATTATATCACAACGCGAAATGCAGAAGATGTCTAATTGTTAAATTTAATTAACCAGCTTTTCAAAATGGTGAAATTTATTAGTTGGATTATGTACAGACGTGTACGGTAACAAAGATTTAAACAAATTGTTTGTTTAACCAACAAATATTAACAGAACAAGACGTTTCGTTCGTAATTACGTGCGAAACTGTGAATAAATACGTTTTACGTAAAGATTTTAGTATTAAAAGCTATTATTTTTAGTGTTCTATGTCAATTGTGACTAATTATATAATAAATTAAAAGAATATTTATGTAATTAATGTTTTTTATCATTATTTTTGTTTGGAAATGTAGGCAACCAGTATAACTTAAATTAATTTTAAATAAAATTAAACAAAACTAAAATTAAAAATTAATTATTGTCTTCTATTAATTAAAATTTTAACTTTGTTTTATTAAAACTTATACATTTTAACCTGTAAAACTAAATTTTTTTGAATTAAATCATTATATAACTAGTACGCCATCTAACTGATTTTAAGGGTACTGCAATTGATACCTAAAACTTGTTAGTGGTGTTGCATACAGTCAAGAGTTAATTTCGACCAAAAAAATCAAATGTAATCATTTTATTTCTAACCTAACTTTTGCACGTGTGCTTTGAGTGAATTTTAATGTTTGTAATGTGATTGTAACTCAAAACAAATAAAGTTTTATCATTATTTCACCCTAAGAACTAAAAACTCGCCCTTGAAAAGTATTACTCATGTTTAATCAATGCGTAGTTTCGTATTCTCCACGACAACCAAAACTTGGGTAAGTGACAATTTAAGTTTGGAAAACTTTAGTCATTCAGTTTTGAATGTACAAGTGTCAAATAAAGTTCATTATTAATTTTTACAATTTTTTTACAACTAAACCTACTACTACATGGGCACTTTTGGGAATTAGGAATTGGCCAGCTATTAAAATAACTAATATTAACTGAAATTACGTCCACAAATATTTACACAATGTTTAGAGGTAATCAACAACCCCCGAGGAATATGACGATCCAAACGAAACCACCACCGCATTTAATGGATATTAACTTGCCGCATTTTGGTATTTATGGTCATGTAAGTATTTTTTCTTTTACGTAAAATATTACGAGGTTAGGTCACTATAGAATTTTGATAAAATCAAATTTTGTCTAAATGTTAGTTTAGGGTGGAAACCACATGGTCGGCTATAGGATTAAAGCGCTAGTCAAAACTTTAAATGCGTTTATCTCAAAATTAATTGTTTTAAGTTGGTCGGCTAATTACCTCCGACAATTATCAACCGAATGACTTGAAATTTAGAATATATCTTTGAATATACATTATCTATGGAAGTACCAAAGATTTTGTTTTTATATTGCATAGTTCAAGAGTTATTAACAATTATCTGGTAATTTTTTTGTTTAAAAGTGCGCCATTTGGCCAAAAATGATTATATCGCAAAATCGCTGTACAGCCGCCATTTTATAATAAATCCCTTCAAAAAAATTATTGTAATTAGCCACTAACATGTATAATAAAATCACGTTACTATCATTTCATTTAACTTTGTAGTATTTGTGAAATGGACATTTAAAAAACCTATATTTTTCAGCATGCAAGGAAACCAAATACAAATCAAGCTGAACAGTGGCTACAATACCATAAATTTATAGAAAACTCCAATCGTCAGTTTTCCGATTTGTCCACTCAAGAATTAAAAAAAGTCAACGCATTTGCTCAACATGAACGTCACGTTGAACGCCGCCAACTGCGTGATCTTGTCGAAGCAAAACTATCCTCTAAAATTCAAGCATACATAGAAGCTTTAGAAAAACGTCGTGATAAGTAAGTAAAAACACAAAACAATAAAAAATGAATTAAACAATTAAATAAATTACGAGCTAAATGAATTAAACAGATTGCGAGACATGTTGGCAGAAGAAGAAGAAGAATACGTACGCGAAACAATCGACAAAGCACAGCGAGCAGATGAGAGTAAATTCGCTAACATGAAGAAACGCTCTGAAGCATTAAAAACAGCCAAGGAAGCCGAACGTCTTGAGCTTGTTAAACAAAAACGTATCCAACAATATAGGTACTTACTTACAAAGTTATCACAAAATAACAATCAAATTTCATATCTTACTTGATTTCTGCGATTGAGTTAATCAAAAAGTTTTAATACTTTCTATGATGATTTCATTCGCTAGTTATATTTAATGAACGCGTGTAATGAACCGTAGCTTTGTTATTATTTGTTTTTAATTCAATTTAAGTCTGCGATGCGTCGAACTGCGTCCGTTCTTGAGTCGTAAGATGACTGAAGAAAGCAAGATTTGTCAACTACAACAAATGCGCGAGAATGAAGCGCGGCGACAGTCTGAAGCGGAAATCAACCGGATGTTTGATAATTTATTGAAGAAACAAGACGAAGCATTTGTAAGTTGTATTGTTTTATTGCAATTGTTTTAAATGCAATGAGTTATGAGTATAAAATTTAATTGTTTTTATGAAATATAGATGGAGCGAGAAGTACAAGAAGCTATTATCAAGTATAATCGCTGCAAAAAAGACATGGATGTGTTAACAATGCAAATACGAGCTAAAGTAGGTTAAGAATTAATTGTTTAAATTGTTCAATGTAAATTTACATAAATTGTTTATTGGTTATTTGTAGAAACACAGAGATGAGTTGAACAGAGAACTAGAACGCGCTAATTTTGAAGAATCACAACGTATGAATGCGTTACACCAACAACAAGATCAAGAAGGTATTAGATTTTTATTGTTTTTGTGTTTTATGATTTTGTTAATAATTTTTTGGGGTTTTCTTTATTTATCTTAAAGCTTTACAACGTAAATTGATGAAAAGTAAACAAGACGCTGAGGAATTACGTCATCAAGTTGCGATCCAAAAACAATTTACAGATCAACGCAAAAAAGAAGAAAATGCTTTAGATAATGCGTTCGCTAAACTTGCGGAATTGTCGTTGAAACGCGAGCAAGATAAAATTGTTAACACCAAAGGGCGTTTACATGATGAAATGGAGACTTATAAGCATCATCTTGAACATTTGAAGATGTATCGGAAGCAAGAAGAAGTTGAACTTAATGAAATCATTAGTGGTTATCAACGCACTGCTCAACTAAAGCAAGAAGAAGCTGTATGTAAATACAAAGCTGGACGTAAGAAGTTGTTGGACGAAGTTATGAAATCTCGTGCGGAACAGGTGCAACGCAATAAGGAAAAAGCACAGAAAGAATTGGAGTATCAGAAGGTTGAGAATGAGATGAGGAAGGATATTTTTGAGACTAATAAGAAGTTGCATGATGAAGCGGAGAGGTTGAAGATGTTGTGTGTTAAACAATATAGAAGCGATTTGAATTCACAGATTGAGTATAATTATTCCGTTAAGGTAATTATTTTATTGTTTAATGTTTTGCGTTTAGCGTTACGAGTATGTTTTATGTTTTAATTCGTTGTGTTTTGTTTTAAGAAACGAGAAATGGACGAAGCAGAACGGAGTCTTCAACGAGGACTTGAAGAAGAAAGAAAATTGGAAGCTTTGGTTAATGAACTTATTGCCGGATATGGTGGTACTGAAATTGAACATCCTTTCCGTCGGAAAATGGTTGAGTATGATTGCAAGTGTCAAAATCAGGAAGATTCAACGATGAAGAAATAAATAACTCATGATTTTATTCTACGTGAGTTATTTATGAGTAAATTCATATTATAATTTTTATAATATGAGTATTAAATTTTATTATTTGGTATAGCTGTTATTTTTTATAATAATGTATTAATTGGACTGATTTAGGTTAAGATTACGGACCGCCCAAAAAAGCACCGCCCTTGTATTTCTATTCGCGTTTAGTACGTTTAAGACTCCTCCCAGTGACTGATGATAGGCGTGTTTTAGGTAAGGTAAAAACCTATTGGTATTAATAAAACGCGCAAAGAATACTAAACTTATAAATGATATTTCCGAGTATAATGATTACACAAAAGTAATTTCAAGTATTCAAGTATGTAGATTTTAATTATTTGAACAAATCACGTACAAAGTTGATAGAAAGCTTTTTGTGGGTGTGTCTTAGCATAAAACCATAAAACAAATAAATAAAACAGACTTATGCGTAATAGAAATTCCAAATTATGTTCATTAAGTCATTGAATCACTAAGTCATTGAGTCATTGGTTTTCTTTTTAAGAGATGAGTTATTGACTTGTTTTGGTTACAAAATTAAAGAAATTTTAACGTAATAACAACACAAAATATTGTTATTTTAATAAATAAATAATAAAACATATAAAAGAAACGATCGGTTTAGAGGTTAGAATTATATTTTGTTAGGTTAAAGGTTATATAAAGGTAATTTTAAAGTTAAAACTAGTTTTTTGAGGTTAAACTCATATTTTGTACACTCCACGGTAATTGTGTAGGGTTAAAGATCTAGTTTGACTTGTATTGTGCATTAAGACACTCCTTGCATTAAATTTCAATACAATACTTCACACAACATCATTATAATAACTTGTAAAACGTGGTTCCGGTTCGGAATGCTAAATTATCAATAGAATTTCAAGTAAATATCACGACTACATGACATAATTTTAATTTTAATTTTAGAAACTTGTTACCATGATGTTTTGTTTCCACGCCTACTAACATCGCAGATTACAAACAATAAACAAAACAACCGAACATAATGCAATATGACTATTCTTGTTGCGCTTTAGTAGATTTAATAATTTAATCATTTTCTCATCATTTTTAAGGTTAATTAACGCCCTTGCTGTTATTTTTTGAGTGAAAGTACTATTTTCAGTTAAGATAAGTTAGGTTAAGTTAGGAATTTCATTAACCAAAAATCACTATTTCTATTCTTTGTAACAAGATATATAGATTGTACCAATAAGTTTTTGTTAAATCCTGCTATGATTCATTGATTTTTATGTTGTTACACATTCTGACACCTACACAATACATATTTTAATAAAAAAAACAATTTCTACACTCATATATAAATGTCTGCATACATTAACCTATTAAATATGATGATGTATAACATTTATATCTTTAAATTCTTCACCAAACTATTTAAACACATTAAAAAGTTGAACAATTCTTTAACGTTTAACGCACGTGCCGGTTATCCTTTGGATTTTTAAACGTTTTCACACTTTAACTCAACTACAAAATCTATAAGTGCGTTACGAAGTTATGCGTTATGAATTATGACAGTTATGCATTTGTATAATACTCATTCTTCCATTTGTTCTTTATCTATTCGTACATTTATCCATCCAAGCCATATTTGTATTCAAATCAAATGTGTTGAGTACCTCAAGACGCTCAAGTGGAAGTTAAACACTTTGCTAATTAAACGCTTACTTGACTCGACTTACCTCGTCGATACAACAGTGATAAACATAATAAATAAATAGATGGTTCTTTAAATCGCCGGCTGAGGAATAAATAAATTCTTTCGGCTTGTCGATTGTGCGAGCGCGCGCCTGCTTTCTCTCAGTTCACCAAAAGACCATACTCATCTTCACTTTCACCGAACACGACGACATTAAGCAGCAAGACAGGTCGCCTCGCAAAAACCGTTTTCCATACAAATCGTTTTCGTTTGCCTTTTGGTACCAGCGCATAAAATATTGACGTAAAACCGACTTAACAAACTCCACGAAATTTCTTTCACCGAACGCACCAAACTTATAAAACAAAACGTCAAAATTTAAATTTGTTTAAGTCACAATCACAAAATTACAATAAAACTTTCAATTTTATTGTAATTTCTAACCTTAAAATCAGTTCGAACAAACAAAATGAGTGTTTGATGTATGGTTGGTTGCATACTAATAATTTTCTTTCCTTTGCTTGTAACTGTGGGAAATTAAATCTTTAAATTAATTTTAATGATTAAACTTCTGTTTCTTGGTATTTATAAATTAAATTAAGTGAATTAACAATTAACAATTGTAAAATTATAAAATTTTATTAAGGTTCTAATGTTTTAACTCTAAGAATTTTAAATTTTAGATGTAACCAAGTTAATTATTTAATTTTCCAAGTAATAATGAAGTACACAACTAAGTATGGTTGTGTTAAGTACTTGATACAAGTTGAATAAACTTTTCAACACTTTCTTGCTGATGATTTTGATGATTCCGTTGAGTAAATGCTTGTATCACGCACACAATTTAGTCATAAAGCATGATAGGATGCATAAAAACTCTAATAATGATGATATGGCATAATAATATATAATTTTTCATGATAATAAAAACTAAATTAAATCTACGACTATCACGTGCAATTGAATCTGTCATTTTATTTCGTTTTTTTTTTAAATTTCACAATTAAAATATTGTACTGTATGCAACCAACATTGCGTTTTACTGTTGATATTGAAACAAAACAAAACATTTTATGTGTTTTTTCTTTTGTTTTGTTACGAATTAACACATAAATTATGAAATATAAAGAATGCATTAGTAAACATTCCAAACACATGTTTTAAGCTTTTAATGTTTGGAAAAGTTCCAATGTCCCAAACCCAAATCGAACCGAATCAGATGAAACTATGCATTCGTCCGACAACGGAGTCCTTCGAACTTACCGAGTAATCGGACATTGGTAACCCCATGGAAGCGTTTATTACGATAATAAATAACCCATGTTAGTTATATTTCACGGTCGGCGTTCCTCCGCACGAGTTTTCCTATGCGTTTGTGAGGTTAAGACGTTTTAACGAGTGCTGGCGTTCGATTTCGATTACGTAAAACTATTTCGAGGGCTTCTCCAGCTCCAGGATGACGCATAAACTTTTTTTTATGGCGCAGGATTGTAATTTAGTACTTAATCATGGCGCGTTAAAGCGACACATCGCATTGCTTAATTTCAATTAATTTCATGCGTTTTATGAGGATCAAGAAGTTTATTTTCTATGAGTGCTTTTTCAAGAAAATAAAAGAAAAAAGTTTATATTGTGTACAATAAATAAACATTTACTTTTTACCTTCTTAGTTTTGTAGGTTTTTTTAATGTCAAACAATGTATTTTATGGGTTTTCTTTTAAAACAACGAATTTTATTGAATTAACCTAAGTTTTAAGAGGTTTTTTAGATTAAATCAATGATTTTTAGGTTAAAAGTTTGTACAACTTGATAAAACTTAGAGGTTAAGTTGTTTGACAAAACAAAAATTGTTTTTTTGCTAATAGGAAAGTTTGAACACAAAACAATCTTCAGTTGTTTTAATTTTCAAGTATGAAAAACAAGAAAACAAAACATGTTTTTGTTTTTCAAGTTTCAATTGTTTTGTTTTGTGTAATAAACAAACTTTGTTATTTGATAGTTTTTTAAGTGAGTACTTCATAAAAACGCGATTGTCATTTGTTTTTCTTATTGATATTATTGATTTAACCTAACTTTTTGTTTTTTTTAGGTTAAATCTAACCAAAACTCTATACAAGACTAAAATAACTAAAAATGCAACGGTAAAATGATGTTGATGGTATAGTTTTATTGCAATTGCATAAAACTTTCGCAACAATTATTGACTTTTTCTAATGCAAAACGTAAAGCAAGGACAAACGCCGTTCGTTTTGGTTAAATAAATAAGACTTTCGCCTCACAATATTTACTCAGCTCGCTTCACGAAATTAAACAAACACGATGATTCGACGACTTTCGTTCAAAAAGCAACGATCAAAATATTTCCACGGCTAGTGGCGTGCCGTGCGGCTTGAAAACGTTAATGGCTCATCGCTTAATGTGGGAATATCGGATGACTGTTCGGAAAATAAAACGCGACGCAACTCTTCAGTCCCACTGACCGGCGCGATGCAGATAGAAAGTGAAGATTCCATCTATGCTTACGATCGAATATAGGTCTAGGACGTTTTCGTTGAATGCACGCACGTACATCTTCGAAAAGTCATCGGCTACTAACTCCAAAACGACCAAAAACTAAAACACCAGAATACTATTTCACTAACTGCAGACGAAGAAGAAGCTTCATTTACATCTTGTTCTTCTTCTTCTTAAATCTACTAAGTGTGTGTATGATGTTATAAGAACGAGTTTGGTTACCATGCGCGCGCATCACAAACACAACATTACCACGCAAAGAGAATGCATTAAATTTAGTTCAATAATCTGCTTGTGTGTCTATTACACATGATACATAATGTTAGGCGCTATATATTATCCTATTCTTCGGATGCGCAGTGAACGGCATCACACCGCGGCCGCGGTGCCCACAGTCTTGAATGTTAAACGCATGGAAACTGAATTATATCATAATGCATAACAATACTACAACCGGAGGAAAGTTATGATGAAGCATCGCTTGACCAATTTACGACGTCTTATTCCACGAGTAGAAAAGGTGATATTTTCGGACAGCTAACAGTTAAATTATTCTGCGTTTGAATCCTCAATGAGCTTATGCAATTTGCAAAGAGTTTACTATTTTGTAATGACTTAATGAAGTGGAATACTTACTCAGTTCACTCATAAAAACCTATTTAGTTTATTATTCAGTTTAATATCTCTTTAAACACGACGACGACGATGAGTAGATTGTTTGACTATTACTTCCTCAATTTAATGACTTTATTGTCGTATATTGCACGTCTTTGCGTGCTTAACACTGCTAACTATTCAATAACAATGGGTAATGCTTTTATCTATATATAAAAATGTACTGTTCGTGTGTTGCTGGCCGAACTCCTTCCAAACTGTTACTTTTTCGGTCCAAAAAAAGTTTTTTTGAGCTAGAAAAAAAAGAAAAACACTGTAAGATGCAGAATTTAATTTCCAATCGAAATATGCAATCCATTTTCTTCTAGCTTTTCTTTTTTTTTGCAAAACACGCCTTCGAAAAACGTCCATAACTCATTTCCTGCTTAATTAATTTTACTGTACTTATTTTTAAGGTATACCTAAAGAGTTGCTCTTTCATCTCCTTTTTAAATAAATAAAAAAATCGTATTCTAAGTGTTTTATTTTTATTATCAAAGTTGGGCAATTTTGTATTTTGTGTGGTAAAAAAATTCCACGGAAAATTATGCACATTATGACTCATAATCGATGAACTTTTCAAAACTGCAAAAAAACAAAACACATTTGTTGAATGAAACTGACTGCGATAGAAACAGTTGATAAGTGGTTCTCACTCGCACTCGCAACTCTTAATCATTTGTTCAAACTGTTTTTTAGTAAAACACGTCTTGGGAAATTAGC
>JARJDS010046046.1:0-32049 GCA_030264155.1 Atheta pasadenae
CATTAAACACTAGACCATTTACACAAATTAACATGTAATACAAACAAACAATTGAAAAACACACAAACTACTCACATAGTTATTATTAAAATCAATAAAGAACAACAACATCCAATATCATGTCATTTATCATTTGATATTATTATTATTATTACATTAAGTGTTTATCTACCCCATTTGTACCACAATCATTATAATGAAATTTATTTGTCGTTTGTTTTGTTGCTTGTTTATTTCTCATTCGTATGTCATTTGTTTCAGAGCGATGATATCACTTCGTTTCTATTCCGTTACCCAATCAGCAAGTTAACACCGTCGGAGGCGGCACAAATCGAAATTTTATTAACGACATTACATACGCAGAAACCTATATTGAAAGCTTCTGGAATATTTACTATCGGTACACGATTAATGGCATCAGTAAGTGTTTAATAATTTTTTTAGGTTATAAAAAGATATAAAGTCGAGTTTGCATTCAACGTATACGTAAACCACGCAAATAACGACCTTATTGTTTTGTGTTTTGTTTTAGATCACTGGAACCGTAATAACATACGTATTGGTTGCGTTACAATTCCACGCATCTTGGAATCAAGATTAATTATAATATTAAAGTAAAGGAAACAAAATGGAGTCTATAAAGTTTGAAAAACGGCACGATACAACACCACTAAAAGCAACTACAAGTAATTTATGTCTATGTCGTGCAATTGGTCCTGGTTTAACCATTGTACGATTATTTGGTCTGTTTCCAATCACAACTACACACGAAAATGGAGTTTGTATTTTTCGTAAATCAAAATTTTGGCTTTTTTGGTCCTTGGCACGCATTGTATCGCTAATATTTCAATTGGTATTCATCACTGATTTATTGGACGTGTTCAACATAATGAAAGGCAAAACTTTGCACGGATTATTAAGTGCTGTCACTGATATCCTTTACATAACCTATATATTAATGTTAACTATAACTAACGTATTGCGCGTCCCTAAATTTCTGCATGCGTACAACAACTTTGCTCCTTTGCTACAAGAAGGAGTGCTTTGTAATTCCGCAAGAGTTGCTATACGTCGTGCTCAACTCGGCATGATTGCAGTGTTAACAACTATAATGATAATCCAATGCTCAACATTATTGTACTTGAATTTCTCGGATAATTTCACAAGCAATGTTGATATTGCCACCTTCGTTAATCGACTCTCACAAAACATCACCTTTTTGTTCTATGTTTCTTTCATGAGTTCAGCGTCGGTATTCATTGGAATTCTGGCGTGTTTTGAGAAATTAACGATTTATCAACTTAAATATGTTCCTGTACATCCGGAGAAAGGGATTGAAGAAACTAACAACACGTATGACTTTTTGGGTGTGATTAAGTATGAAGTGTGTAAAGAAACGCACGTTGGTTCTTTGAAGTTGAAAACGTTGGGATCGGTGCAGATTGTTGAGTATTTGAGGTGTTTGCACGAAGAGATTAGTTTGGTTATGTATGATATGAATGCGAGTTTGAATCCGCAGTTTTTGTTTCATACTATGATGGAGCTGACGGTGTTGATTGTACATTGGTATGCGGTTATTATTTATTTTACATATAAATCGTCGACGGCCGTGGATTCGACGATACATTTTTTGAATTGTTTGTTTGTGTTCATGCACACTTTTGGGTTGTGGGTGTTTTTGAAAATGGCGAATCAACAGCATGGTATGGTGCAGGGTTTGACTAATTTTTTGTTGGAGTATTCGACCAGGATTTCCAGTCCTGGAGAACATCAGCAGGTTAGGCTGTTTATTGAGAAGTTGAAGTTACACAGACCGTTAACTGCGAGTGGGATTTTTACTATTGATTTGGCTATTGCTGGACCGGTAATCTTTCTTTATTGATTTTTTTTATAAAATAATTAATCATTAATTGTTTTAGATTTGTGCGAATATTCTTACCTATGTTTTGGTTGCGTTGCAATTTGATATTCCGAAAGAAACTGAAGATTTGGGTTTGACAGGGTTTGGTAATGACACGAAATAACTGGAATTTTATGAGCGTTGACTTTGAAGAAATTGATTTTGTCCGTAGTAGGCGCTGCGTATAAACAAAACTCAAAACAAATGCAGTTTGTATAAATTTCCTTTGTGAACCAATCACCGTTTGTTTCAGTTTGTGATTTTCTTTTCTTGTTAAATGTAGTCTAACTCAGAGCCCACTATGATTTAAAATGCTTTTTCATTTTGATGTAATTTTCTGTGCTTTATATCAAAGTGACAGTTATTCGTGACAAAATGGTGTAAAAACTTGTTAATTTGATTTTTGAGGTGAGTTTTTGCATTGTAGTTTGTTATTAGGTTATATATATTGAGAAGAGTAAAATCTTTTAATTTAACAATGTATTTATTAAAACAAGAGTAACAATTAATATATGTACAAAGGAATTGCTGAGTAATCCACAGAATTGGATGCATCGTTACTAACTATCATGTAATAACTTAATTATAATGAACTAGATGTGTTATCGTGTGTTGTGTTACACATTTTGTTGGTGTTGCAATTTAATAAAATTACTTTTTGTGGTAGCCGCCGTGTCCACCACCACCGCCGCCATGTCCTCCGCCGCCGCCACCTCCGTATCCACCGCCTCCTCCAGAAATGGCACTCCATCCACTACTGCCGCCGCCTCCGTAACCACCTCCACCACCGCCTCCATGACCACCGCCATGGCCTCCACCAAATCCTCCGCCGAAACCACCGCCGTGTCCACCGCCATGACCTCCTCCACCTCCTCCGCCTCCGCCATGATGATCATCATGGCCTCCTCCGCTACCTCCAAAACCGCCATCGAATTGACTTAAGAAGCTGTCTCCTGCACCGCCTCCGTATCCACCGCCTCCTCCTCCTCCTCCGTGGCCTCCGCCATGTCCTCCGCCGTGGCCTCCTCCACCACCACCGCCGTAGCCGTCTCCGCCTCCTCCGCCATGATGATCGTCGTGTCCACCTCCTCCGCCAAATCCACCGCCGCCACCATAACCTCCTCCGCCTCCATGTCCACCGCCGTGTCCTCCTCCAAATCCGCCACCACCGCCATATCCACCGCCGCCTCCGCCTCCATGGTGATCATCATGTCCACCACCGCCGCCAAATCCACCGCCAAATCCTCCGCCTCCTCCGTATCCACCTCCGCCTCCATGATGATCATCGTGTCCACCTCCTCCGCCAAATCCACCGCCGCCTCCGTAGCCACCACCGCCTCCGCCTCCATGGTGATCATCGTGTCCACCTCCTCCGCCAAATCCACCACCGCCGCCATAGCCTCCTCCTCCTCCATGACCACCGCCGTGTCCGCCGCCAAATCCACCTCCGCCGCCATAGCCACCTCCTCCTCCACCATGGTGATCATCATGTCCGCCTCCTCCAAATCCACCGCCGCCTCCGTATCCACCACCACCTCCGCCGCCGTGATGATCATCGTGTCCACCGCCGCCACCTCCAAATCCACCTCCAAAACCGCCGCCGAATCCTCCGCCGTGACCTCCACCACCGCCGCCATGGTGATCATCATGTCCTCCACCACCGCCGTGTCCTCCTCCAAATCCACCTCCTCCTCCATAACCACCTCCGCCGCCGCCATGATGGTCATCGTGTCCTCCACCACCGCCGCCTCCAAATCCGCCTCCAAAACCACCGCCAAATCCTCCGCCATGACCACCGCCTCCTCCGCCACCATGATGATCATCACTACCAGGTCCACTCACGCCGTAACCGGAACCACCGCCGCCGCTGTGATGGTCACCGCCTCCGCCGCCATGACCTCCTCCAAAACCACCGCCGCCTCCATAACCTCCTCCACCACCGCCGCCGTGGTGATCGTCACCGCCTCCTCCGTGATGGTCGCCTCCTCCAAAACCACCGCCTCCGCCGTGACCACCCCCATGGCCGCCACCGCCACCAAACCCACCGCCGAATCCTCCGCCAAATCCGCCACCACCGCCATGCCCGCCGTCGTCGTGGTGATCATCATGACCATGTGACTCTTGCGGTAAGTGTATTCTTATGTGGACACTACAAACAAAACACACCAATAAATACAAATTACTCAAAATAAAAAACAAAACAAAAAAAAAACACTTACTGTTCTTTGCCAAACGTTGCTGCGCTGTAGGCAATCAGCGAAGACAACACCAACAGGAGCTATAATTAAATTTAAATTTAACACCATAATAACTAATTGCTGTATTTCCAGATAATTGTTCAACTTACGACAAATTTGGAAGCCATCTAAGGTGACCTCCCGTGCGCATCCACACGCTAAACAACTAACTGAAAACTACAAACGAATTTCCAAAGACGCTGAACGTCTTCGTTCGAATGACTCTTCATCGGTGGCCCTCTAGCTTTATAGCGAATCTCCAGATCCGCCGGGAGATCCCCAAAACCTCCATCGGAACCCCACTTCCTACGTCTTCTAATTCTTTCATTCTTCCTTGCATTGACTCCTCACCAAGTGGCAATATTACGCCCGTGACCCAGCACGTACGACAAACGATGAGTGAAAGATGAGAGAAAGAAAGTAACACTACCAACACCATGGAACGCATTGTTCGTTGCAAATAAAAGCTCACTGGTTGAGGTTAGAAACACATTAGCAATTCACCAAATTTTAATCACAATGTATCGATTCGATAACACAACGACGCTAACATTAGAGGTTATGTTTTTATTTTAATTTTAATACATTTATTAGATTTAAAAGCAACATTGGAGAAACCTAACAATCATTTAATGTCTCACCGCTTACTTCGTCGTTAAGCTATAAATTGAATTCAATGTGAATGCCAATAACGCTTCGTTAATTGTTAATTTTTTGCCATGGGAGTCATCACAACAAGTCGCAACATGCGCAGCGCTCTCTTGGCAATTTCACTTTCTTTTATCGTTTTACGTTTTACCTCATGGTTTACCGACTTGCTCCTGCTCTGCCAAGCCATGCATTACTAGATACTATTAGACGCATAGGAGTATAACATCTATAAGTTAAGATTCATCTGTAGAGAGTCACGATTTAAACTCGAATCTTGTTCAAATCTCAATCTGAAATTTTTTTGTAGACGTATGGGAGTGTGTTGAGTTTTGTGAACCCATAAACCACTTTATGTACCAGCATTTGTTAAGTTTTGTTTTTTCTTCTTTTATTATCGATGTAAATGTAAATGTTCATCTTGAGATTTGATGATTGATGGCACAGACAACAGAAAAAAGGTTCTCAAAAAATTTCACTAATCAGAAAGTTGAATGAACGTGTTGTTGCTGATACACCTCGAGCAAGTACAACAATTTTTTATTAAATTGATGAAGTTATATAAATGGCTATCAGATTTCATGAAAATAATAGTGCTATTTTTTGGTTATGTTGATTGCTGATTGTAGGTGTTGAATGTTAGTTGTTGATCATTGTTTTATTGAAGAGAAAACAAAAGTAAAACAGAAAAAAACAATGTTTTATTTTAGTATGATTTTGAACTAAAAACTATTATTAATAATCTATCTATATAAAAATGTACTGTTTGTGTGTTTGTACGCAGACTCCTCCTAAACTACTGGACCAATTTGGATGAAATTTTTTGTGTGTGTTCAAGGAGATTTGAGAATGGTTTTGATTCACAATTTAAATCAAAAAAATTGTGCAAAACATTAGAAAAATTAAAAAAATTAACAAAAAATAGAGTAGCCGAATGTATGCAACATTAAATACATTAAATATGTTTGTGATGCCAGCAATCAAATTTTCTAATTAACCTCAACTTGTAAATTGTAAATGGTAATCCAAAACTGCTGTAATCACTTAAATGGTCGTGTTTCGCATGTTGTTATTTAACACTAAAACCGCGATTTCGGATAAAAGTGTGGAAAACTCAAAGTGCCTGCGTTGAACGTGAAAGTTAAATATTGTGTATGTTTGTATGTTGTTTGTCCACTATGTCATACTGGGATTATGCACAATGTGCAAGCCGCGCGTGAGTAATGTCTAAGTGGCTGCGCACTATGAAATGCTGTAACAACTGCGGTGTCTACTAAGTACTTACTTCCATCCGAAGAATCCGCAAGTGAAAGGAAGTCCGCGAAGCGCACCACACTTGCGGCGGGCGCCTCTTGAACTTTCTTTGCTCTTGCAATGATCGTGGCGATGTGAGATGTTGGATGAAAATCGCCAGTATGCACACTTGTAATTTATGAAATCATCAGGTTTCTAAATTGAATTGCCCACAAATAAATAAATAAACGAACAAAGAAAATGTTGCGTTTCAAACTACATACATTCAAATGATCAACACATTCATTTGTTTTCAATTCTTTTGTTTTTTCTATCTGTTATAACAAGCAGGCTTTGGATTAACGCAATGTTCGTCAATAATAATTTTTGTTTTGTATTGTTGCATATGTTTACAGAGTTGCCTAGGCATACAAAACTTTAGTTTTTAGTTAGTAGATGGCGTAAGTTCAACATACCATTACTACAGCAATTACTCACTAGATGGCGCTACTTACTAAAAATCTTAGCAGTTATTTCAATGTTATTTCATTGGTGTTTGCGCAAATTTTAAATATAAAAATAATAATTTTAAAACACATAAAACTTAGATTAATGTATTTTCTATAAATAATTGCAAATAACTTGAATATCGTAAACAAACAAAATATAAATTTAACATGTGTACGATGTACAGTGTTATCACTGCAATAAGTTGAAATTGCAATTTATTTTATGAAAGTCAAGGCAAACAAAATATCATCATCAGTGGAAGAAATAAATGAGAAAAAAATGGCGGCGTGGAGCGCACGAGGCGCGAGGATGTTATTGAACTACGACCTTTGCTATTTTTCATTTCGTGCCTGCGATGCGCAGCGTCAGCGATCAAAGTTTGCATTCACTTCACTTCCTATTTTATTCAATGGCTAACCGCATCGCACACGCTTCCTATGAAACCACACAACGTTTTGTGCACAAAGCACAAAGTAAACTCTCACTTTTCCTTCAAAATTAAAATCTACACAATTCACACCGCATTAGCGCACGTACCTGCAGCAAGCAGTATGTTCAGTACTATTCTTTTACTGAATAGTGAATTGCTTAATGTGCGAATTTTACGCAGATTCATTTAAAATCACACATTGAAATAACTCAAATTTATTACTGGGTGAGATTTTTTTTTGTATTTCAGGTAGTATTCAAAGTAATTCAAAGCAAAAACAATAAAAAACAAAGAAAGCAATACAAAATTAAATTAAATGTTTTTTGGTTAAGAATAAACATTAAAGTTTTTGTTTACTTGTTTTTTTTTTATTTAAATTGAATTTAAGGTTAAATTATTATTTAACCAAAATAATAAATCATGATGTATCTAGGTTCTTCTAAAGTTATCTATTTAGTTCAAAAAGTAAATTATAAGTTCACAAATTCATTGATAGATGGCGCTACGCTCAAATAACTTTTAAATTTGATTGATTTATTTTTCAAACTTTAAAATGCTATTTTAACAAAAAAAATCACAAAAAACAATTTAAAAATCACAATTTGTTTTTAAAAATATTTTAAAACTTAATTTAAATAAAATTAATAATTTAATTTTTTTAAATAATTATATTTTAAAATATATTACCTTTAGCGCCATCTCATGTTGTCTTTTTAAATGAAAAACTATTATGAAAAAATTATACTTTACGTACACAAATAATTTGATAGATGGCGCTAGTACCCAATATTTTCAATAATCAAACATTAACTAAACTTTAAATTACTAATCTAATAAATCAAAACAAAATCAATAAAAAAAACAAAAAATAAAAAAAAATAAAACAATTTGTATTACTATCACGTGAAAATCACAACTCACAACCATGCAAGTTAAACAAAACTTAACAAAATGGCACGTGCTTAGAAATGAGATCATATATCACTGACTAATTAATTATTCTGATAAAATTTATTATATACCATTAACAAATTCCTTAATTCCATACCCAAACATAATAATTATTGATGTGATAAAAGCTCAGCACGCAAAACCGTAAAATTGACGGCGTAGAATTGCTAGAAAACATTCCAAAAAAGAAATCTGTAACTTAATAAATCGTGTTTTCTTTGTTTTTTTTGTTTTTTTATTATTGAAATATTCAGTCTCAACGCTATCTCAAGCTTTAATTAAATGTAACATCAAATAACCAATGGGAAACCAAATTCCAATGTTTGTTATCACAAAACACAAATCAACAAATCAATAAATAGTCAATTGCGCATCGATTTGCAACATAACAAATGTGAAGTCGGTCTGATATTTATATTAGGACGACACATACTTCATGTTTATTGGTATTTGGAATATTTCTCACTCAATACATTCATTAAAAACATTACTAAATGTATAAGTCATAATAGTTTGGTACTGCAATAAAGTTATAAACAAAGTGAGTGAATTGATTCGTTCGAGTCTTGATTAGTTATTAAACTTTAAATAAAATTACAATTAAAGTGTAGAAAATCAAAATGCAATTCTCGTTCCGGTTTGTGATCAAAGCAGCTTTCATCTGTCTTCTGGCACGTGTCGCTGGTGACGTTTTGAATTTATTTGACATTCAACAAATGCAATGGATTGACATTGACAATGACATTGTAAGTTATACTTTCAAAATTATCATTTAAAAACAAAAGAACAACTAACAACTGAAATAAAATACAAAATCAACTAAGCTTTGGAAAAAAAAAACAAAAGAAAAACAAACAAACCGCAACACTAAAACAACTGCTTGTTATTAATTGTATTAAATTTCAGACAAAGGTGATAACACGTAATGGTTATAAATTTGAAAACCATACAGTGATAACCAACGATGGGTACATCCTCGAAGTCCATCGCATGCATTCAAAGACATTGATCCGCAACGCATCAACACCAGTTGTGTTATTTATGCACGGCAGTTTTCAAAGTTCGATTGGCTGGTTAATGGCCGGTGTAAATCATTCATTGCCATTCCGCTTAGCTGATTGTGGATATGATGTATGGCTTGGCAACGCGCGCGGTAACAGATACTCACGAAAACATCAAACCATCGATCCGGATCGTCAACCACGCAAGTTTTTCAATTTTTCCTTTCATGAAATGGGCTACTACGATTTACCAGCAAGTGTGGATCATATACAAAACCAAACTGGTGTGGATAAAGTCCATGTGGTCAGTCACAGTCAAGGTAGTGCTGCCATCTATGTGATGTTAACTGAACGACCTGAGTATAACCTTAAAATACGGTCGAGTGTTACGTTATCACCTGGATTGTACATTAAACATGGATTTCAACCTGCAGCTGGTTACTTTGGATGGGCACCAAAATTTTTTGAGGTATTAAACTTAACCTAACATTAATTACAATAATCATAAGTTGTATAAACTTTTTTAAATTAATTATTTATTCATTGTTTTGTAGTGGTTTTTAGATACGATTCAGTTGTATGAATTTTTTCCATATTCTGATTTGATATCGCTCACAGCCATGACCATATGTCACGATCAAACGCCATTACAACCGATTTGTATTTTTGTGTTGGGAATTGCGTGTGGATTCAATTATAAAGAATTAAACACCGTAAGTTTTATTTTTGCTTTGTTTTGTTGCTTTTTTTTTTTCCTTAATCACGCACATAATGTATGGTTTTGTATTGTGTAATGATGCAATTAGAAATCGTAGATTAAAGTATAAATGGTAATAAAATTAAGAGTTAAATAAAATCCTGGAAACGTACGAAGAAAAGTTTTTACTAAAGCGGAAGTTGTTAACTATGATGACAACGATGCGACAACGTAACTGTTGATTATGTTTACGTTAATCTGTAATTGTGTATTCTTCAATTGTTTTTTGCAGACATTATTGCCGACTTTTTTCACGTACGGGCCGTGCGGTGCATCATGGAAACAGATCATGCATTATGCACAAATTAAAAATACAGGTAATGTTTTACATAACCTACTATAATGTGAATTAGTCCATGAATTCTAAGCTGTAATTTTTGTTTGATACAGATCGATTTCAAAAGTTTGATGAAGGTGTGGCGTTAAATATGAAGAAATATGGGCAAGAAAAACCTTTAGAGTATAATTTAACTAATGTGCAAGTACCAACTGCAATATTTTACAGTGATAATGATTACGCCATCGGAGAACGGGTAATATATATTTTTATTTGTGAAATTACAAGTGAACTAATTAATTGTTTTGTTTTTAGGATTTTATCAGATTGTACAACACTTTACCAAACGTTGATTATGTTCATAAAGAAGCAGGGTATGCTCACATGGATTTCATTATTGCTAAATCAAATATTAGGATATTAGATATTATAGAACGATATTTATTAAAACATTAGTGAATTAGTTTGAAAAACTTAGATAATTTAATGAAACATGTTGTGATAATTTAATATTTAACGTACGTGATATAAAGTAAGAAATTTTATGTTTGTAAATTATTATTATTTCCTCTAACAACATCAGGATGTTTGGAATATTATAATATTTCAAAAATATTGGAAAACAGAGAGTAATAGTGCTTCCTGAAACTATAAAAAGACGACACCGTGGATTTTTTATTGATATCAAATTAAAAGTATATTGTATCTTTTTGAAGTTGACTGTCGGGTAGGCAACCCAAATAACAGTAAAAAACCTAGTTGTAAAGATATCTTTAAACAAAAGGCAATAAATTAGATTCTAAAAGCCATTTTGTATTGTTTGTAAGTATCTATAGATTTGTAGAGCCCTTTTTGAATAAAGTTTGATCAAGAAAAGTCACTTTTAGCTAATATTTTTGTTTTAATTTGATATCAGCGCCGTCTATAAATGCTTTTTAACGTTTTCTTGAATAGTTTATAGTATTTTTTTCTATAATGTGAAACTATGAACGGATATCATCGAATTAATAATGAGCATTGATAGTCAAATAATGAAATTTATTTAAATTTATTGAACTAAAGTTGTGGTTATCATTTTTTGATAAGAATATGCAAATTGTCTACGTCAAAATAATCAAATGTTGCTTATTGTTCCTAAAAAGTACAGAAATTATTAACTTTATATTACGTAAAACTACAATAAATTTAGGTACTTACAATTATTTGTATAAAGATTCTATAATTTTACTGAATCGTTTTTACATTGACCAAGAGATACAAATAGTGTTTTTAAACCTTGTATTTCACGATTGAAACAATCACGTTGAGTGTCATCACTTACATACTCGTGATTGTTAATAACTTCTTCAGCTTTAATTATAAATGTTAACGGAACATCAGTAGATTGACGAATGCCTTCAAAATCAAGATCTCCAAGACGTTCGATGTCAAACTTTTTATCCAGATATTTATTGTACTTTTTGATAGTTTTCTTTAAGCACTGAATACGTTTTTTTGCTGTTTTTGTAATATTTTTTGATAAGTCCATACAAGCTGTAACATTTTCTGGAAATTCTAATATCTTGAAGTATAACGGATCTAAGTGACCAATCACACAAAAATCACTATCATCAAGAGTATCTTTTTGAGATACCACCAACTAAAAAATAACAAATGAATTAATATCACACAAACAAAAAAACGCAAAATAATCAAGAAATTGTTGAGCTTTGTACAAACCTTGAAACAAACACAGGAGAGTGCTATTAGTAATATAAATCGAAAATGAACTGAAACCTTCATGATTTTGTTAAATTGTCTACTAACTTTTGTTTTACGTTGTTACTTTAACTAACTTCTATATTTTTAGATCGTTTGCTGTTAAACTTTGGTATAAGTACAAACAGTCGTGTGCAAAATGTGTGATAATGTTACTCATTTAAATGCCATGATTATTTATTTCGGTAAAGTACGATATGTATCAGTGAATACCATTAGAACATGTTGTGACTCATGTAAATTTGCTGAATTATTTTTAATAGTTTAAAATACTTTAACAACTTAACATTTTTTAAAATTCTTCACCACAAATAACACTCACTAGGTATTCGAACTGTTTATTTTGTTTTAGTAAGCATTCAATTGTTTACAAGGCTACTATGATCAAATAACACAAATAGATTTCTTTTTTGTGTTTTGTTTCAACTAATAACCGCAAGAGTGCGTTTGTAGTCGTTGTGTATGGAACTGATTTATGCAAAATTTTTGAACATAGATGGCGATACAAGAAATTATTTTGTAATTTTAAAAAATTGACATATTTTTTTTATATTTCTTTATTTCTTTATTCATTCATTGAAAATACAACACCAGATAGGAATTCTAATGAATATATGTATGTTAACAATGGTTGATAACAGTCTCAAAAGGCGTTTTCAACTCAATTAATGTGTCTACAAAACACTTTTGTTGCTCGGAATTATTAACGAATTCGTTAACAATCGCTGTTGTTTCGTCCATTATTTTTATTTGCGCGTGTATTGATTGAGTAACTTCTTCATAATCAAAGTCACTTAAAATTTGAATTTTACCCTTTTCTTCGAGATATTCCTTGTATTGTTTTGTGCTTTCTGACAGTTCTTCTATTTTTGTTTTAACATTTTCGGGAAGATTGTTTGAGATATCCAAACATTTGTTAACGTTTTCAGGGAACTCGTTATTACGGATGTAAATAGGGTCCATTAGGTATAATACACATAACACTTTAGCAAGTTCATCATCGGCTGTAACCTTAAAAAAATTGGAACAAAAATTAATCATTTTTTTATTAATTAATTATTAAATAAACATTAACAACACAAACGTTTATAATTTTAATCCTAAATAGCGGTTCACATTGCATCAAAAATAACATCGCACGTTTTTTGCAATTTTCCGAATAAAAACTGCGCTAAACGTATGCAATTGTTTAAGAAAATCAAACTCCCTTTAGGTAAATCTTTTCTACTTTAATTATCTTGCATTTTTCTACCTAGTGGTAGTTTATTCTCATGTGAAGTGACTTTAAAGTTACCATAATTTTTAGGTTAACTGCCAAAATTTAATTAAAATCCCGTAAAACAAGGTTTGTTTTTGGAGACAGCGATTTTTAAATACACCACCTTCACAGGTATTGCTCAAAATCGGTTATATGTAAGTAAACACACATAGTTAATTTATATTACACATACCTTTAGACAGCAGAATGCTGCTATTGCCAAAATTACCAATGTCGCTTTCATGTTTTTAGTTTTAACGAAATTATTGCGTTATACTAAAATTTGCTTGAACTAACAAATATATTTATATATTTTTTGGCTTACCTATGTTTTTACGTCGCAAATTGTGTTGATAACATAATCTAATCTTAATATATTTATATTATATACATATTCAAAAATCTTTATCACTGTAAACATTAGAAACTTTGTAATCGGCGCACCATTCAAAGTATTATTAAATATGTGGTGTACATGACTAGTCCCCAATCTTAATTGTTGGGTTTAGTCTACCTTACTGATTTTGTGTGTTTCTTTTCTTATGCGTCACCCCGTCACCCTAATTCCTACGACGAACGCGAAATCGCAGGTGGCCTACGTGATGCACGTTGTCGTAGCTCCTGCGATATGACCATATATGGTAATACTCATCGTGCCCTCTTCTTATTTGCCAATATCTCACCCTACCTTTAACTCAACGTTTTCCTATTAACTTCCACACATATTTTCGTCATTCTATCTCGAGCTCTTAACCAAACTTTCTAAAGTGGAAGAATTATCATTAAAACTAATATCATTTTGAAGAAAATTTACTTGTCTGTTTTTTTTGTGCTTTTTAAAGCTTGGCGGAAATGTTGTCGGTACAAATTTGGCTGAATCTGGTTTTTGTTTTTGTTTTGTGTTGAAAAACACTGAAAAAGACTGAAAAACATAAAATATTATTCATTAGTCATGAATATTTATGTAGATAAAGGACAATATGTATAAGTGAATAACTTTAGACAAAGTTGTGAGTCATGTAAATCCACTGAATTATTTTTTCAAGTTCTACAATAATTTAACAACTCAACACTGTCCTAAAATGTTCATCATAAATAAAACAAATGAGATATTTGGTCATAGATGGCGATACAAGTAATTATTCTGTAAATTGGTAAGTAAACATAATAATTCTTATTTTTTATTTTATTTATTTATTTATTGATAATACAACACCAGTTTGAACTTACATATATTCTACTGAATATATGTATGTTAACAATTCTTGATAATAGATTCAAATGGCATTTTCAAGTCATTTAATTTCTTCACAAAACACTGTTGTTGTTTGGAATTATCAACGAATTCATTAACCACTACAATTGCGTCGTTAATAATTTTTACTTGTGCGTGTGCTGATTGAGCAATTCCATTGTAATCAATATCACCCATAATTTCAACTTTTCCCATTTCTTCGAGGTATTTCATGTATTGTTTAGTATCTTCTTTAATTTCTACTATTTTTTCTTTAACATCTTCTGGAAGATTTTCTGTCATATTCAAACATTTATTAATGTTTTCAGGGAACGCTTGGTTACGGAAATAAATTGGGTCCAAATGCATCAGAACACATAGGAATTTATTGAAATCATCTACAGCTGTAACCTTAAAAATGTTAAAACAACATTAATTAATGAATTGTTAATTAAAAATTAATACCATAGAGTATATTTTAATTACAAAACATAAAGGTATGTCACATTCAAACAGAAATTATGTAGTGAACGTATAATGTAAATTTAAGGAGTAAATATTTGCGTTTAAATACATTTATAGTGAATTAGTTTATAGTGCAGCATTTAAGTCTAATTTACAAGTTCGTCAGCAATAATAATGTGTTATATTTTCAGGAGGACATTAATTTAATCTACATACCTTGTAACAACAGAAAGTTGCAATTACTAAAACAACTAATGTGGCTTTCATGTTGTAAGTTTTAAGTTTAACAGTGTTTGTCATACTAAAGTTTAGTTGAACCAACAAATATATTTATACGTTGTCAGTCCAAAAATGTTTTTAAGCATGCAAATTCTATTGATATGACAACAAAAAATTACATATGCCACTAGTTAATTATTATTTAAAAATCATTATCAACAAAAATATGTCATACACTAACGAACACATACTCTATGTACCTTATTGTTAAGTCAAATCTACGATTTACATATTTAGCATATACGCCATTTACAGTTAGTTTCAATTAGTAGATTAGTAATGACCATATGTAATGACAACATCAAAGAGGTATTTAATGAAATTATATTTCAAAGTAGCAGTACACGCATTCTCGGCTAACATTGCTCCAAACAATAATGGTTCGTTTGTGGGCCGCAAAAAAACATTTTTCGAAATCTTTTTTTATGATTTATTACACATGTTAGTGACTAATTGAAATACTAAATAAAAACAGCATCGGTAACTATTGTAATTATAATAATCCAACAATTTAAAAAACATTTTTAAAACTCCCAAAATTCATATGCATCTAGTTATTGTTTATTATTACAAATGGTGATAAACATACCAAACACTTAAAAATAAAACTAACCTGTACCAGAAGTACAGTTTGAAATATTGTTAAACACATTAATCAAATTATTGACAACACCAGACACACAATTTCTCGCTGTTGGAGACAAAGTGCCTCCAGAACTTCTTGTTGATGCATTTATGGGTGTAATTTGTGCTCTTGTTGACGTCCCAGACGTTCCAGAAGTGGTAAAAGCAGTTGTAACAGTTGAAGTCAAATTATTGTTGATTAAACCATCAATAGTACTTGTATTATTAAAATTAGTACCTGTTACATTTGGTTCTAAAGTATTTATACTTATATCTGGACTTGCAGTAGTTGTAGTAGCAGTAGTGGTAGTGGTAGGAGTGACCAATGTTGAATTATTATTCAAATTTGCTCGTATCGCACTTAAATCTGCAGCGATTCGTACCAAATCCCGTAACATACTCACAATTTCTCGTAATCTACAAAGAACATTTGAGCAATACCTAAATTCCGCATAGGACGAAGCCAAATCATCGAATTGATAATTAAAGTCCACGACTCGATTGTATGTATCATTTCCAAGATTCAATAGGGATGAAGTGCATCGTAGAATGTTGTCATTAAATCCCATGCCAATTTGTAGAAACCGTACCAGTCTGTTGTTTATGCATTCAAAACGTGAGAATGGTGTTTGTGGTCTCATAAATGGCGGAAGTGTTGGCGGGAAAAATTCAGGAGAATCTAAATCTGATGAAGAATTACTTTCGCTGCTTGAACTTGAGCTACTGCTATCACTTGAAGAGCTTGAATCATTGTTTGATGACGAAGGAATACTTCCAGGTGTTGGAAACGGTAAGTTTTGTGTTGAAGACTAGAAAACATTAGAACCAATTATAAACATTTTTGATTTGATGGTAAATATTATGAATTTCCCGCTTTTGCAACAACAGACACCATAGTTTTGTAGCGCCATCTGGTAAGTAATTAACTAAAAGTTTGTTTTCTTATTTATTCAATAAAGCGCGTTTTAAAAAACTCAGTACATTATTGGTTTTGTGGTCTTAATTTTTATATTGCCTATATTTTTAAAGTTTTTAATGTTGAAACACAATTTAGTGAGTGATATCCAAGTTAGTTGTTGAAAATATTTACTCTCGATTTCTACGACATCTACTTGACAGCACCTGAAGCTTTTATGATGTTTACTTTAACTATCGTCCGCGCTATATCGGTTTTGGGTTGCCTACATGCTTCAATTGTTTTTTCGAACACTAACATTGACCAATCACAAAACCCATCAAATAATAGTGGTTGCATTATATTGTTACACGGAATTGTGAAAATTAAACTAATTGTGTTCATTTAGAAGTGTTTGTTGTTAAAAAATCGATAAATAAATAGTTTGGCTTTCGTTCTGGGCATATTATGTGGATATCAAAGCATGATAAATCAAATTTAAGGCAAATTAAAATAAATAAAAATATTTGAGGTTATTTCTCATTACATACCTGTTTGCAGTGATAAGAAAACACAAGAACCAACCAAACAAAATGACTCCGCATCGTGTATTGTTCTGTAAGTAAAGCTTGAACAACTAAACACAATATTTTTATTTTTTCTCTATTTAAACATTTTGCAACTAACAAAACGCGTTAAAAAACGTGTTAAACACAAAGTATCTTTTTAATTATCATCTGTAAAAACAGAAATTTGCAACAGTAAAACCCCAAACTCGTAAATAGAACATAAACACAAAAGTGCAGAATATAAAGAAAATTCTTCAATAAATAATAAACCAACAAACATTTTAATTGTTTTATTTTTGAATTTTTCAGCCTCCTATGTCATTCTAATGTTTATAGCTAGTAATTGCTGTTACAAATGTAATTCCTTGATGCTAATTTTAGTTATTATTGATTCTAGCTAAACTTGGAAGTCCAGGAATAGCCGAAAAAATCGACCCAAATGGATTAGCAGTTGTAGGTCTTCTGGTTGTAGTAGTACTAGTCGTTGCGGTACTACTTTGTCCATTATCTTCAAAACAAGACAGCAAGTTGACAAAATTATCCGCTGTTCTTGAAAAAGCATTAGCGAAGCAATCAATTGTTGTTGGTGGTAACGCAAGAGGACTGGACATAATATCAGTAGCAAGAAGACTGAAATTACTTATGATTTGCACGACATCATCGCTGATATTGACCAATACTTGCGATTGACATACAATCGACCCTTCGGTGGTGCATTGAAGAAAATCTTGTAAACGTACAAGCACATCAGTGCTTGAGTTTGATATGTTATCGATGCGTTCGAGTTGATCGTTGTTGATATTCTGGAGTCCAGTGGTGCAACGTCTCAAATCATTACCAAAATTAGGTCTTGCAGTTAGAATTGAAAGAAATTCACGCGTCAAACATTGGGTATTAGGGAGTAAAGTTTGGGATGATGCAAATGAGACCTGCATATTAATATTTTAATAATTAGAGTTGATAATAATAATTTAAACAATAATTACCTGAGTTAAAATGAAGATACACAAATTAAAAGTTGATACAATTCGTAAAACACGATTTGTATATGTTTTCATGTTTATTTTTTTAAATTTTAGGTTTCTTAACGTAGTGAAATTGTAAAATTTGAAGATTTGAAGATTCAGGATTGAAGATTAAAGGTCTAACTGTGAATGCACGACAACACATTGGAATCTTTGTGTTTTATAGTCAAACAAGGACTGTTAAACGTAAAAGGAATAATGTGCTCCACAATCTTTATTATTTATTTATTAGACTTCAATATTTATAATATTCACAATGTTTTATGTTGTGTTCAAGGTAACCTTAACAATTTAGATTAAACAGTAAAGAATTGTTTACATTGTTAACAACAGATTCTAAGCAGTAAGCTGTTCCAGGATCTAATCCTGGTGTAGCTTGACCAATTTCATTCGAGATCGTTTCTAAATCATAACTCATTATTTCAACATAACGCTGCATTTGTGAGATGAGGCGATCTTGACACACAAAACCTCCACAGTTTTGTAACTCATCGTAATCACTCCGGAATTCATCATAGTTTTGTGTGAATTGATCCACATACGTATAGATGTCACTACTGACCACTGTTAAGTCTGGGGTGCAACTTTGAAGATCATCTCTAAAGTTACTAGCTGTGTTGAAGAAGTTTCGATAATTATTTTGACAGCTTTGTGTTGCTGTGACTGGAATGATTACTATTGGTATTGGTGTTGTTGTTGATGTTGTTGATTGTGAGGTAATGTACTAAAACATTTATTTATAATTTATAAAATTATTAACAATTAGGTTATAGTTGGTTATTTTACCGTTAATATTGGAAAGAAAATAATAGAGATAAGTATAAAATTCATTTTATTTCTATAATTTGTGTTTGGTTTAATGTTACGTATTGGTGTGAACAATGATTGTGTACTTTTGTTTTTCTCGGGTTAAATATTGTGGAAAGTGACCTTTTGTATGTGTTTAAATGCATGGAATGCGTTTATTCATTGCTGTTTTTAAGTATGGTGGTTTTATGGTTTTTTTGTGAGTGTAATAAGTTAGCGATGACTTATGACTCTGGTGAGGAAATGGAAAGCAGGAAAGTTGTTGTAAAACATGACAATAAACTTGGTTTAGCTCATTGATTAGGTTGTGGTGTTGTTTGGTTTCACTGTAATGTAGTGATAATTAATCGATTAGGATTCTGGTTACATTTATGACAACAATTAACTTTGTTTTATTGCCTACGAGTCTTAAAATTGTTGGTTTGTTTGTGTGTCATTTTTTTCGGTTTTTGTAGGGAAGACCAAAACTTGCAAATACAAGATAAAAATGTATATGCCATTGACACACAATAAACATGTTGTTGTTTATTTTGTAGGTCATACAAATTTATAACATGATTTATCTCTTACACGTAAGAGCCGCACTGATTTTGCGATTAACCCTCTCCTTATGCTCTTTCATGCAATTAGTCACTGTGTCATCGCCAAGTTTCTCAACATCTGCAAAAATTTTATTGGTGTCTTTATCAACATTTTGTGTTCCGGTAACCATCAAATCAAACGAGTCTTCACGGCAATCAACGTCACAATCATTAGATTGTATTTTAGCCCATCCATCTGTAACTTTTTTGACATCACTTTCCAATCTATTTATATCATTATTAATTTGCTCAGTGCCATTTTCAAGTGTTAAGCAACCTCGGAAATCTGTAATAAATGTGACTTTGTCCAAAAGTATGGTGAATTTTTCTTTAAGACAATCATAGTAATCTTCACTTCTGACAATGCCCTATAATATTTCATATTCTTATCGTTATTTATTATATTAATTATTATATTTATTTATTAGATATCAACAACATCTTACCAAAGAGACGAGAACCAAAGTCAATACGAGTACTTTCATGATGATTGTTTAAATTGGTATGAATTCGTAGTATGGTTTTTATTCATACAATTTAGCAGTTTTTATACCAATATTGAGTAATTTCAAACATTTTAGAAATTTTATCAATACTTTGGAATTTGACATATTTTTAAGTTTACTGGATAAAACTAAAATATTTAAGTGATTAACGGAGTTTGTGTATTTTGTGTTGTTAAGTTAACCACATAAAAATTATTGTCACAAGCACGTGTAGGTATTAAAGTAAATTTGAACATCCATTTTGAAATGTAGAATATTTTGAATTATTTTATCGCGTAAAATGTATACAAAGGTTCACTTTTAACTTTGTTATATGTTTTTAAAATTTGTTGTCTTCTTGGTAGTTTATTACAACTGTTGTCTTCTTCATTTTATTTTTATGATCGCAACAAATTGCCTGTTTCTTGTCTCTATCTTAACCAATTGGAGACTGAGTACGGAGAATCACGTAGTCCATGATTTAGTGTTTTGTTTTTTTTAATTTCTAGAAGTTTTTAGTGTTGAAAACAAATTCAGTCTGAATTAAAACTATTACGTGAGTTAGACGTGTAAATTTAAATAATCGCAAGTATTTATCAAATTTTATACAAATAGTTCGGACACATATAGATATTTATTGACGGTTTATTTGTTTTGTTTCTTTTGTCGTTTGTTTATTTTTATAATAGTTCTACGGGAGATTTATAAGTTTTGGGAGAAGTGCTTATATATTTTAAGCAGCTGCAAGACTTACAACAAGCTTATTGATTACAGCAACAAATTACCGAAGAAGGAAAACATGTAAGTGTGATTGACAAACAATAAACATATTGGTGTTTATTTCATGGGTCATACAGATTTATTACATGATTTATTTCTGACACGTAAGAGCAGCACTGATTCTGCTATTAACCCTTTCTTTATGCGTTTTCATGCATTCGGTCAGTGTGTCATCACCAAGTTTCTCGGCATCGGCATAAATTTTATTGGTGTCGTCATTAACTTTTCCTGCATCTATAACCATCGCATCCAATGTATTTTTACGGCAATCATCAACGCAAACGTTAGACTGGATCATAGGCCAATTCTCAGTAGCTTTTTTGATATCACCCTCCAAGGTTTTTATATCTGTTAAAATTTTTGCAATGTCATTGTTATTACCCTTTAAACAATTATCAAAATCTGTAATAAATGTGACATTTTTCAATAGTGTATCAAATTTTCCAACCAGACAATCATAGTAATCTTCACTTCGAACAATGCCCTGCAATTGTTAATTTTATATTTATATTAATTCTTGTATTTATTTATTAGGTATAAAGTATAAATAATTTATAATTAAGTAAAAATCTTACCAAGGAGGCGAGGACCAAAGTTAATACGAGTACTTTCATGGTGATTGTTAAGTTGGTTTGAAATTATTGTAGTGTTTAACTCGTGAAATTTAGCAGTTTTTATACCGAAATTAAGCAATTTCGAAAATTTCAGTAACTTTATCAATATTTTGGAATTCGACATATTACCGATAAAACTATTACTAGATAAAACAAACAATTAAGTTAATTACAGAGTTTGCTCTATAATTTTTGTTGCTTAACACAACAAAAGTAATTATTCATTGTCACGAACACGTATACTAAATTACATTTGCACATTTTTTAAGAAATAGGTAGAATAATTTAAATACTATAATATGTCGAATTCCAATAGAGCAAGAGCCCGTGAGGGCCAGACCTTCGTTATTTTCGGAAAGGTAAAAGTTCCTTAATGTGAGTCTCCAACACAGTTAAGAACGATCCCCAAATATGACACCTGGATCGTGGTTCCTTTCACCTTTTCTGAAATAACGAAGGCCCTCACGGGTTCTTAGACTACAAGACTTTTAACAAAATTAATAGAAAAATTTGGTAATAAAACTAGCAACTCCTTATTGATTACACCTACAAAGTAATACAAAATGTATGTTTGATTGACAATGAATAAACATATTGTTGTTTATTTCATAGGTCATACAAATATATTACATGATTTATTTCTCACACGAAACTGCCTCACTGATTTCGCTATTAACCATGTCCTTTTTCTTTTTCATGCATTCAGTCAGTGTGTCATCACCAAGTTTCTCGACTTCAGCATACATTTTATTGGTGTATTCATTAACTTTTTTTGCACCTGAAACTAGGAGTTCCATATAAGATATACGACAATCATCGACGCAAATGGCCATAAATATTTTTAACCCATGCTGATAAGCGAATGCGACAATCGATTTGATTTCTTTATCCAATGTTTCTATATCGGTTGAAATGCTCTTGCCATTTAAGCATTCTTTAAAATCTGTAATAGTTGAGTACTTTTTCAAAAGTATTTCTAATTTTGCAAACTGACAACGATGGTAGTCATCGAAACTTTGGACAATGCCCTACAAGTATTTTTTATATTAATTATTTTATTTATTTATTAGGTATAAAAAACATCTTACCAAGGAGGCGAGGATCAAAGTCAATACGAGTACTTTCATGTTGATTGTTAAGTTGGTTTGAATTTGAAGTGTTTTTGTACTAAAACTAAGCCATTTCGAAAATTTTAGGATCTTTATCATTATTTTAGAATTCGACATATTACCAATTTTTTAGATAAAAGAAAAACAATTAATTTTAATTAACAGAATTTACACAATAACTTTTGTGGCTTAAAATACCAAAAGTAACAATTTATTATCACAAACACGTGGAAATAGGCAGAATAATTTGAATTAACTGGCAACTCATCGCTGAGTACTTATACAAAGTTTGATTTTCAAGGGCACTTGTATAACACAGATTGTTATGATCTAAATTTATTGAATGTCTAAATTACTTATTTGATTTTTTCTCTTTTTCCATTATATGAATTACCCGTATCTTTTCTTTACATAATACTTATTACAATAAAATAATGCACGGTTACAACAAAAAGTTCAACGAACACGGAAACTTAACGTAAACATATAATATTCATTACATTCATTATTATTGTTTTTATATTCGAAAATGTCGCAGGAAGTAAAACATCCTTGACGCAACAAACAATAATGAATACAAGAAATCTCATAATTTCCACATGAAGTAAACATAAAAACACATAAAACACAAGCATCTTAATTAATCTAGTCATTAAAATGCATTATACAGAAACACCGTGACATTGGCTACGAATTGTAATCTGTAAATTAAGGAATTAAAGTTTACACCTCAGTTTACATCGCAGCAGTAAAAAAAACATTCGTTATATGATGAGCAGATGTGATATTACTCTTGGTGCAACGAACGATGAGAAAACACACAATGAAGAAATTACTTTCACTGATTTGATTTAGTATTTAATATAAATCAATGATTAACATAACTACCATCATAAATTAATGATGTATAAAATTACAACAACAATAAACATTAAGAAATTATCTTCATTAATAATTATAGTTGTAATTGCAATTATAACTATTTATTCATATTCCTTATAATGTCTGTGTTAAATTATAAATTATTTTATTAAAATTACTCATCTTCTTTTCATTTCGTTCACTGATAATAATGACACAAGAAAGGAAAACGAAAGTCTTCACGTTGTGTTTGCAACTAAATAACATTCCCAGGCTTCAAAGACGTTCAACGAACTCGGAAGATCAAGAGAAATGAATAATAGAATAATCTATGTTTTATACTCTAACGATGTTTGTTTATGAATACCATAATGTAGAACAAATCACGTTTTAAATTTAACATTTACACTTTGAATGTTTCAAACATCACTTTGTTTTTTGTTATAAAACAAACTTAGATAGATTCAGATAGATTGCAATTGTTTCCAAAATAAGGGATATCAGGGCTGGGCAACTTGTCCAATCGCGTGAGGATTTTAGTCCTGCGTACTCTTTCAGATAGTGAATTAAATTTTAAATTAAACACTGCGTTCATTGTTAAATAAACAAAGATACGTTATTTTGTTATTTAATTTACAACAATAACTTGATGCAGATTGATGATTACGAACATTTTTGTCAATTTGCCTATCCCTGATGAAGATGAACTCAATCTGTAATAGTCGCCATACCGCCATCTCGTGAAAATTAAATAAAACACATTTACTTTAATAAATTTGTATTTAACTTACAAATGCAACTTATTATAATAACAAAATTAATTAAGAACTAAAACATAAATAACTATGATTTATTTCTTCTTCCTTTTAGCTAATTTCGCTCCCTTCTTAATGCCTTTCTTGATAGCTTTAACTTTACGTTGGTGCATCCATACTGGATAAGTTCCACTGTCATCTTTCAATGTTTTAGGATTAAAGTTACGCTTTTTGTCATCTGTTTCCATAGAATCTTCGGTTTTTACTTTAGATGAAGAAGCAGCATCTTTTTTAACTTTTTTGGCGTCTACTACAGTAGCAACATCAGAAACTTCTTGCATATCAATTTCATTTTTAGTATCATCAATACCAAGAGTTTTCTTTAAGCGTTCAAGTTCTTTCTGGCCGTAACGCTCGCGTTTAACAGCTCTGCACTTTCTGCGCCATTTACTTCTTAAACTCTTTGCCATTTTATTTAAGGACAAATAATTTCACTGTATCTCTTTATTCTTGCTTGTTGAATTTTACAGACTTTGTAAATGGTGTAAGTTTGATTTTGTAAGGTTATGACAAACATGTGTTTAGTTTGTTTTACGCAGTAAAACGTGAGACACAAGTTGCCTACGTTCAAATGAATACTAACCGCCAAAAAATGACAGAAATCATAACTTTAAATTTTAAAAGTTCATACTTTTGTCATCGATTCTGAGCGTTTGCAAGTGTATTCAGATGGAAGGGCAGTCTGGTCCAATCCCAACCAAATCGCGCGTCTATGCCGACGCATTGAAAGACCGATCATCCGATTTTTGGAATTACGATAGTTTTGTACCAGATTACCAAAATGCCGACGACTACGAATTGGTGCAAAAAATCGGTCGCGGCAAGTACAGCGAGGTATTCGAAGCACTGCAGCTCTCGACCGCATTAAAAGTCGTCGTCAAAATCCTAAAACCGGTAAAAGCTAGGAAAATCAAACGCGAAATCAAGATCCTACATGAGCTACGCGGCGGCGTTAATATTATTCGCCTTCTGGGTGTTGTGCGTATTCCATTGGGCAACACGGCGTTAGTATTCGAACAAGTCAATCAAGCTGACTTCAAACACATCTACTTCAACTTGTCAGAATATGATACACGCTTCTACGTTTATGAACTAATCAAAGCTTTGAATTACTGCCACAGCAAAGGAATAATGCACAGAGATGTTAAGCCACATAACATAATGGTGGACCACAGTCAACATAAACTGCGCTTGATCGATTGGGGTTTAGCAGAATTCTACAAACCTGGTACAGAGTTTAATGTACGCGTTGCATCGCGCTACTTCAAAGGGCCGGAGTTATTGGTAGAATACGGCTACTACGACTACTCGTTGGATATTTGGTCTTTGGGTTGCATGTTTGCGTCAATGATTTTTCGCAAAGAGCCATTTTTCAGCGGAACCGATAACTTTGATCAATTACTCCGCATCGCTAAAGTTTTAGGCACTCAAGGCCTTGAAAACTATTTGAGTAAATACCGCATACATCTAAATCCGCAGTTTCGCACCACACTAGGCCACCATAGTCGCAAGAAATGGGATCGTTTCATCAAAACAGAAAACGAGTACTTGATCAATGACCAAGCCTTGGATATACTAGACAGATTCCTGCGCTACGATCACGTGGAACGGATCACTGCAAAAGAAGCTTTGGAACATCCGTATTTCGCACCAATACGCAAAAACACACGCGGCGTTACAAACATCACCGAAAGTTCATCCGAGTCACAATAATATGTATTTACTAAACATAATCCTAAATATAAACATAACCTTGTATGATCATTCACCGTTCCCATCCTAGTAGTGTTTATATGATCAACTAGAGAGCGCTATCAGCAAAAACAATATTAGGCATTTTACAATACACTACCGGTCCATAGAACGCAAACAAACCGCATTGTTTGTCACACCAAACAAAATAATTATTTATTTATCGTATATTTAACATTAACGCAAGAGTTTCGAGTATTTACATGGCGTATGTATTTTTCGGTTGGTCATCATCTTGAACGCCAGTTACCTTCTTGACAAACTGTGGATTTACCTGTATTTCTTCATCCATTGCGAAAATTTTCCTATCAAGCTCCATACAAGCACTCAATTCAGCTTCTAACTTTGTGAGCACCTCCGGCCCGTTATATTTCTCCGGCTCATCCCTGAAAACAACCATACCATCCTTTTGATTAATAGTCGCAAATATCTGCTGATCTTCAATCATGTGTAAAATAATTTTCTCCGCATCAGCCGGCCCTGGCAAGCCAATACGTAACGCAACGTCCGCCAAGCTTAATGTGAGAAAAGTCTTGGTTAAACGCTGTATGTTTTTCTTGTGCATCATTGTTGATACTTGCGCCACCAAACCCATGTTATGATCACGCAGGAAAAGTTCAGCGTTCTTTGTGATGACGCTGTTCAATTCCGGAATATTATTATTCATGAAAGCGCTACCTAAATCATGATAGGGTTGTGATAATGGTTTGATGAAACGTGTAACGACATGCGAGGTGTATTTCGGTACGGTTTGGACTTTTCCGTGGTAAAGTAACGCGACTAAAATGTATTTTTTGTATGCTTCAAGCATTATGTGGGATATAGCGAACGCGGGGGTTGTAATGCACACTTCGAAGAAATACAAAGCACGATCCAAGTTTTTGACAGCCAAATATATCATGCCTCCATAATAAAAATATAGGAGGTAATATTTGGTGTCAAATGGTGGGTTTGAGGTAGACTCCTGACACATTCCTGTGATATCAATGTCCAAAACTTTTAAGGTGTCTTTAAAGCATTTTCCCAGTAAACTCAACTGACACAAATCAGCATGGATTGATGTTAATTGTGAATCAAACAGTTGTAGTTTACTTATTGCTTTTTTGATTAAATAAATTCCTCGAATTGCTTGTTTTTGCTCTACCAAGTAAACAGTTACCAAATGACATAACTCAGCAACTATAATTTGATGTAAAACACCAATTAGAATTAGGCAAGTAAATCCAATTTTAATCTAAAAGTTTTAATACATACACATTTCTGGTGCAAGCCTAATATGTTCTCCATTACAATTCAAGATGAAATCATGTGCTTGATTGTAACGGTTGGTTTGAGCTGTTGATGGTGGTGCATTGAACTTGGCACATAATATTGCAAGTATTGCAATTGAATGTTGTTGCACGTCCAACGTTTCTAGCACATTGTCGAGGTGTTGTGTGTTTTTCGCTAATAAGTCACTGCATGAATGGTTTAAATAATCGCACAGATCACGGTAGCTTCCTATAAAATAATTGTTCTTTAGCAAAGTAAACATAACCTTTAAATGATTAGTATTTCGGTTTACCTTCTGCGCATAAGTTTCTAATCGTATTGGCCAATAGTTCAAGTGGCGAAGCCATTACGGACAATTTTTGTAAACGTACTAATTCTAATAATGTTAGGTTTTATTAAATAATTAAGAAATAAGCGGCGTACAGTGGATGTTTTTTACAACTTCAACATTTTTGTTTTTTGTGTAAGACACAAGAATACAAGTTTGACATATTATGATAGATGGCGTTCTAGTGGCGGACCGGTGACAGTTAACAATAATACTGCATGACACTGCATCACTCAAATAGCACACCAAATATAAATAAACATAGTTAGACTAAAATCTTACTATAAATTACCAGAAATACAAATTAAATTCTTATAAATTAATTTATATTATGGTATTATATATTTAATTTAATTAAATCTGGATTTTATAATTTAAAAATCGTACACTATTGTTGGAAACAACCTGTATATACATCCTGAAAACAAGCAACGTTAGTTGCCTATGTAAAAACAAAGTTAAGATTTGTAAAACTTGCTAAAAACAATTAAAATAATTAATAAATCTTTGCAATTCTTGCAAGTAACTAATCAAAATATTAATAATTATATATTGTTTAATTTATTATAATTTTAACTTGTTATTTTTGTGTCTTTTAAATGTCAAAACTTGTTTGTGGAACAACGTTGTACATTCTGGTTGACTGTGGTGCTCAGACCGATTTAACTTGTTTGTAGTTTGCTGGACCTGCAGTAATAACAGTCTGCTTACTCATTGGTGTTATACACTTCTGTGCAGCCGTGCCGGTTTATTTCATTCCTACATTAATTCCTGTAAATCCTGCTGCGGCGAGTAAACAAGCGATAAATTCAACCAATAGAATAGTTTTGGTAGTAGGGAGAGAATAAAAAACAACATAATTACATTAACATACTGTCACCAAAGTAGTGTACATCAGTGAGCAAGTGAATTACTTTGTGACTTCATTTTCTTTTATTCTTAAACAACATGGAATGTAAAACTGAAATCGACCTCAGCGGGAAGCTGATTATTAAAGTGCAATTGGGGGATGATATCCGCCGTATACCAATCCACAATGAAGCTATAACGTACGACGAACTTGTCTTGATGATGCAGCGTGTTTTTCGTGGAAAACTATCTTCAACTGATGAAATTACTATTAAGTATAAAGATGAAGGTACAAAACATAATTATATTGTTACTTATAAGTCCTTGGTTATCTACAGTTTAAATAATTTACTTTCAGATGGTGATTTGATAACTATATTTGATAGTTCTGACTTGTCTTTTGCTATTCAATGCAGTCGCATCTTAAAACTTCAAATTATAATGAATGATGATAAAGAAGAAGATAAACCAATGCCATTGGCAAACACTGCTGATGTTTTGGGTATAAAAGTACAGTTACGAAGTATTAGGGACCAAGTAAATAAAATCTTAGATTGTCTGGATGGGGCAAAGAGTGATGTGCCAACTACAAAAGAAGCAACTACTGAAACTATAGTGCCAAATGGTGAAGAGACACCCCAAACATTAAGTGCAATTAATCCCAGAGAATTTGATCCTTTGCAACAACAACCAGACAAACCCTTACAACCTGTGAAAGATACAACAGGCCCTCATGATAGACATGACCCAACTTCTGTGGCTAATGCAGTGCCATCAACAGCTGTAAGCACTCATAATCAATTCACAAGAACTACAACACCAGTGTATCAAAATCAAAGTAACTTTGCTAATAATCCTTATTCTGGAGGACAGTACCCTTATCAACAAGCTCCAAAGTAAGTTTAGTTCCCTAAAACGCCACTGCATTATACAATTAGTCTTTAGTATTTTTGTTTGTTCATTAAATATTTATGGTTATTGATTAAATTCTATAACTAAATCATTATCTAATAGAGTTTGTCTTGATAGTTATGCCAGTCAACAACAACAGCCGCCTGAAATGGGTCAAAACCCAGCGTTCAACTATCCGAACACAACGATGGCGCAGTATGCGCCGACTGGTTCTCAATATGGCGGCCCGCCACCGACTTCAATGTATCCGCCGCACTCGCAGAGCAATCCGTACTCAAAAAATTATACTCAGGCCTCGCCGCAACATGTGCAATACATGCCGCGTTAATTATGTATTAAGAATTGAGAACACTCATGACACGTTGCATGAAACTGCTGGTGTTCTCATTAAATTTTGTGTTTGAGTCTATGAATATTATTGCGTAATTGTTAAACCACATTTTAATTTACTTAATAACGGCACTTATAAAGTGATGCTGCATTTTAACTTTAACTTTAGTCATTTTAATTTTAGTGCAATTTATGTCTATTTGAGTCTATTATCCTTAATTAATTAATTTTGTATTGAGATTTAACCTATTGTGATTAGTTTTTATATAGAATTGACTGCAATTTACAAATAACCTTAAAGTAGATGTGTATTCTTTCAAATTTTGGGCTAAATCATTGACAATACATATAATTTGTTGTTGATTGTTTATTTATTTCATAAAAATGTTAATTTGTCCTTTTTATTTTATCATTGACATGGTTGTTTAGTTGCCTATATAAATGGTCTTAATGATTCGGGTCTCTTCGTGCATTATCGATTTTATACGCATGCGCCCGACAAGGACGGAATCGTGTGGGGATAAGAAATTTAAGACTCCAAGCTTTGATTGGCTGCTACAAAATATGACAAGCTCGAGTAGGGCGTGCAAATTTTGAATAAGAAGAACGCAACGCGCTTGTGCTTTCAGTTTGATCTGTGCTTTCAGTCGGTTTCAGTTTCGAGCGTCTTGTGTTCTCTGCGTTATATTATGTTTTACGTTGCATTTATCATGGTTAATTATTGTTGCGTGCCGCATTGCACTAACAATAGTATCGATGCATCGTTTTCCTAGCAAAACTGGTGCTTTTGAATTGCTTGTAAGTATTAATGTAATATCTGGTTACCAGACTGGTTACTATCTGATTCCATTACTATAGATATGTTCTCAATTATAAATTCTAGTGCTTCAAAGCTTGGCTAACAGCAATTAAAAATGTGAAATTGTTTGACATTGCATATAAAATGGTTGTCAGCAACTATCAGGTGTGCAACCATCACTTTAGTGCTGATCAATTAATCGAAGTCAATGTCTGCAATGCATTAACTGTTAATGCTATTTCTAATAGGAATTTTGGTATGTAATAAAATTTAATTATTGTATATGTATATATGTAATGTAGTAGAACAAGTGCCAGCAGAGTGAACAATTAATTTGGCTGAGTGTGCCTCTTTTTATGAAGAAATATTTTGCTATCATAACAGTCCTACTTATTGGTGATGTCTCCCACTTTAAGGGAGACATATTAGCTGAGGAAGCAGTGGTTAGCCACAGAAAATATAAAAAAATTATAATTTAATTGTGTTTTTCTAAAGCAACAAACATGTGGTGTGCATAATCATCAATAATAATGCTTCTTCAATGTTTGATATTAATCATAAAAAGGCTCTACACAGCTGTAGACATTTACAAACAATACAAAATGGCCTTTTCAGAATCTAATTTAATGGCTTTGGGTGCCAACCCGAAAAACAATCTCTGAATTGTTTTATTTCAGTTTTCATAAAATACGTGGCGCTACCTAGTGGCGAGTGCAACTAGCTACATTATGTATTACAACAATTACAGGAATCTGTATTCGTTAGTTACAGCACCCGCCACTAGAATGCGCCACCAGTTTGTATTTTTTATGTACACTTTATATTCTCAAGGAAAATTAAATTAACGAGAAAACAATACAAACTTGCAAACATTTTTTGCATAGTCACATTATTTTTGACATTTGCAACAGTCTCCATTACTTCGTTTTGGACAATTCCAAATTATAATTTTACAACAGATTTTTCTGCAAATTTACTTCAAATTCACTTCCCTAATTTTTCTTTACAATAGAGGTGTGCTTTATCGTATGACCAAATTAAATCCATAAATATTCCCCGAAGTATTTTATTTTTGCCTTCAAAGTTGGGCAATTTTTTCGTTTTTCTCAAACACCGCTTTGAAAATTGGTCATAACTTTTTCCCATGATGCTCAAATTCATTTCCCTAATTTTTCTTATGCAGTTTAAGAGTTGTGCTTTATCGTATGACCAAATTTAATCCATAAAGATTCCCCGAAGTATTTTATTTTAGCCTTTAGCTTTTAGGTCGCACAAACACACTAAATATGTGATGCGAAGCGTTACGAAGCGCAAACTACCGCACTACTACTAATGCACATCGACTAGCGTAAGTGTTCACTCTTCTTCGCCCTCCAATTTTGTCATAATATGAAATTAAATGAATTGAGTTGTTTTGTTTCTAATGTTAATTCTTAGAACTTACATTGCTATAATTGTATTTAAGTTGTATTGTGGCTTTAACTTTTAATAAATGTATTAATCTTATGCGATTTCTTTCTTCTTGTGTATCCCATTTATCGTTTTCAGGTTAATATATGTTGTAATAACATTTTTCGGTTCTAATTCTGTTGTATTGTATTTGCTTTATACCTTTATGTGGTGTGTAGCTTAAGTTTCTTATTTTTAGTGCAAATAGTACGAAGCTGAATGGTTTAATGTATAAGGAGGTCGCTTGTCACCCAG
>JARJDS010046073.1:0-92540 GCA_030264155.1 Atheta pasadenae
GCGGCATTGGTCTTCAAAGAGCTCACAGTGCCAATATGTACACGTATTGGCGGCAAAATATCCCTTTGTTGTGGTTACTGAAAATCTACGAGTGCGAATCATGTTTTAACCCTTAATGTAGGATAATAATTTATTTTATTAAATTTTACTTTTAATATACAAAAAACTTAAATTTGGTAAAGTAGTAATATTTAGTTGTTCATCATTAATCCGCCCAAAAAAAACCTATAAAGTAAATTGAAAATGTTGCTCACATTTTTCTTCATGCTGCAGTACCACGATAATAGTTTATTTCTATGTGCGTATCGGGTTTTGAAAATGAATCGACGATTGCTTCCGGTATGCTTTGGCAATATCATCATTCTGAACCAAAAAGGACGCGTAGCTCAACAGAGTAATACGAATTTCTCATTTGGGTGCATGTAAGCGATGAGTAATAGGCTCTAACAAATATGTATAGCAAGGACATGCGTTGACTAAAAAGGTTTTAATTGAAAAAAAGGATAGTGATCGTGCAAAATTCTATTCGCTTGCCGCAAGCGTGTCTGCGTACATTTGAATATTTTGCGGACATGTTATTTGAACATAGATTGGATTGCCGCAACTGCTCGGCCCTTTATCAGAAATACATATTCATATATATCGCCCATTCGACTAATAGAACCATTCAAAACGGCGAGCGCGATTCAAAGCCGCGCTATTCTCATCATTTCGTTCGTGCCCGAGTGGTGCATAATGGCGTGTCGGAAGAGAAACGACATGCGAAGACAAAAACTCATGACCAGAAACCTCACACAGTCCTGCGGAATGATATGTGTGCGCTGCAGTTTCGCCAATTTGACAGAGCGTAAAATTAATGACGTGGTCGTTAATCGCCCCGATATGACATCAATTAAGAAAATCGTATTTAAATTTTTATTATAACATTTAGTCAAATTCTTAACTAAAACTGGAATAACAAAAATGTTAACAAAATGTTTATATTGTAACATAAATTTTCTGTTATTTATTTGATATTAGTAAGAAATTTTCAGTTCAATGTGGTCATTAATTAAGGAAATATCAGTGTCCCATTTCGATCTTTCACATATTTGACGTATTCACTGACTAACAGACTTTGGGTTTATGCACGTTGACGAACGTGCTCCAGTTTAATCGCAGAATTTTCACATTTTGTGCTTTCGTGTTTTTTTACTTTTGGCAACTTGAATGAATATGTGCTGGTTGGTGCGGTATTGCGGCATGTGTGGACGTGTAAAAAATCGAAGAACAAAGCTTACCGAAATGCGAAAGCAAGCGAGGGGATCATCATTAATTTAAATAAAAAAGCAGTTTTAGAAGAACGCAAACATAATGAAGCGCCCAAACCAAGAGAAATTAGCGTCGACGGATGTTTTGTATGCATCATCAGATAGAATGAAATGCGCGGTGGTAGGAATCCGAAACGAAAAATGAGAGAGCAAAATTCCGACTCAGAAAACCGGTCGTACTTTTTGTGTACTTTTATAATTTTTAATTTTAAAAATTTTGTATTGTTAGGAGCCATAATTGCATAAAGTTTTTATAATATAAAAAAAATAAAATGTGGGAAATTAGTTGTACATTTTATTTGAGTAGATTTAGTCATGTTTAAAGGCAAAAAATAACATAATTAAAACAGGAAATATGGATATTATACTTAGGAGGTAGAAGAACTTATCATCAACTTATTTTTAAATCATCCAAACATTTTAAATTCCAAGAGTTTAAGTTTTTATTAGGTTTTGTAATTTTTAACGGCATATCAGTTTGCATACGCATTTAGTTGGTATCCCAATTCCCATTTCACTAAACTCTATCCAGATTCCGAGGTTTTGCAAGCATTAATGCAACCACAGAATAAATAGTTAAGAGCGTTGCCTAAACTCGGCGCACAAAATTCAAATTAGATTAGATGGAATATGAACATATGCATAGTTTCTGAACCACAACGTCGCGGTTAAAACTCTACTAGACTTCCGCTGCTATAACAACTACTGCCACCATTTGCTGAGATACATCGCGGTGAATGCGCCGGGCACTCTGTTTTCCACGAATTAGAAACGCGACTGTTTTATTGTCCTTCTGCGACCTCAGTTGCTGTCGATGCGCACAGCAAGCACGCTAGTAGCTTCTGGCTAGCGTTTCGTTATTGCAATGAATTATTTCGTCCCGCAAATGGAAATAAAACGCGGTTGGGATATGAAACAATTCGCATTTGGCCACGCGCAATAAAACGGTAAACTTCCAACACAGACCAGAAAATTAACTGATTTATTGAAGACATTATACAAACTGTGTAATATATATAAAATTTTATATATTTTTAAAATAAATTATCAATGATTAAACTAATTTTGCTTAAAATTCAACGTAGCAATCAACATTTTAATTTTGAGTTTATTTGAGCCCCGCGCCTCCACATAGTACAATGTTGTAATGTAAAATTTAACATTGCTTTCCGCGGAATGCGACAATTGAAATCACGTACTGGGCCCAGGGCGCGACGCTATTCCAATGTCTTTGTCGCATCTTAAGGACTATCGGCTGGTAGAATTCTTGCAGACGCCTCGAGACAGAAAGCAGACATCTGTCGCAAAGAATTTCAGGATTTTCATTTGCAGCTCTTTATTGCATTTAACGGGGCGTGCGCATTGAAATCGTAAAGAGAATTTTCAAACACGGAAACGGTTTCAATGCAGCACTACCGTCTTCTTGCAAAGAACACGCAAATAGTTTATATCGAAGGCGTGAAATGCAAGTATGAAAATTTAATTTGCGCCTCGTGTTTCACGGCGATCAATTTGTTCTTCTAATGCAAGTTGGCGACGAGTTGGGTTCTTGAAGCAATCTTCCAATAGAAATTAAGAATTCACAAAACATTAAATTTTCCTTTTTATTTTAAATTATATTTTATATCCTGGGGTAAAAATGCATGCTTAAAGATATCGGTTATATTTTTTTATTTTTGACTGAAGAAAAATTCAATTATAGAACGTAAAATTTGCAAATTAGCAAAATTTTGTCACCGGTACATTGGCACATTATCATAATGCATTTCGGAGCGAAGTAGCATTTAATTAAAAACACTTTATACGTTATAAACAAGTACTTGTATATCACGGTTATCTATAAGAGCCTTAAAAGTACGAGTCTTTTGGACTTTTGGCGAACGCGAAAACTCATTAAAACTTTCCATAAAGGGTTTTGTGTCCTCAAAAGTGCCGACCGCACGACTGAATCTGCTTCTTCTTTCTACAAATTTTACAAATTACATGCTCACACAAAATGCATAGCCCGCACACGAAAACCGTAGTGAAATAACTTTCTTGTTGGCGCGAAATAGTGCATGAATATTATATCAACTCACAAAGCAAGCAAAAACGAACTTAAATAAGTTTCTACTGCCATTATTATTTATGATGTTTACTTTTAATTATTATATTACTATGTTTGCAATTTATTAATTTTAAATACTTCGTTGCAAAATCATGAAACTTTGTGTTACAATAAAAAATATTGTAGTTCATTAAAAAAATCATTAACGCACGTTTTATAATTACACGGTTTGTCTCGTGCGTCTAAATAAATATGGAGTGTCGTCCGTCGGCTGGGTCAAAAAGGGATGCCTTTGATGAAAAACAAGTCATTTCACGGCGTGGTGCTTTCGTACTCGCACCCCTGTTATGTGTGTTGGTAATTGGAAGCAACGTAGTGTACGCGTCGGGCTAATTATCACGTTCAATCAGCGCGATCCTTTGAACACATTTGACTACGCATTATTAAGGACGTGTGTACAGTCTCAATCAACATAATTAATCGTTAGCAAGGTACATTTTGTAGTTTGTTATAAATTAATTTTATTTAAAAACATCTCGTAATTTTTTACCTACAATTTCATTAAGAGTGGAAATTATTTTATAAATTTTCTTATCGTTGTTGCGTCGACTTTCTTGGCAGTTCTGGCTGAATTTGATAGTTCCGGTGATATTAAAAGCGAGCTTGATAAATACAGGACATAATTTTAATTAAATTAAGAGCAGCCGTCGTTGAAGGATGCTGCTAGTGAGTTAAGCAAATGAACGGAAGAAACTGCGAGCGCAACGGAAAGTCACAACGTCCGTTCGTTGATTCTTTTGGCGTCGGCTACCTCTTTCCTCTTTTCTTGCGACAAGAAAAAGTAAAAAGCGGCTTTGTAATTAAGAATGTCGACTGCTTGCTCTGCAACATTACGTGCGAGTGATGCTTTATGACACTAAGTCGAAGCGGTACTAAGAAAAGCAATAAAAGTAAGAAAAGGCAAGAAAACGTATCCAGGCACAAGGAAAGTGACAATTTTTATTTACAATTTTGTTTTATCGATATTACACTTTAAGGATAAAATGACGACAAGTTACAAACAAGATAAATTGCAACAAATATTCCCTTGGGTGTTACTTTTTACTTACTTTTTTCTTATACATATTTTTAGATGTACAAGGACTTGTTTTAAAGGTCTGTGTAATTTATATAAACACAGAAACTTATGTTTAGTTTGGGCTATACAAGTTTAATGAGTATTAAGAAATTTGCTGTGAAACTAGCAAAAGAAGTGAAGGAATAAACAGCAATTGCGCGTGTGTTGCAAAAACATCGACTTAATGTACTTACCAAACTGCACGGATGTTCGTACTTTGCCAAACGGATCTTTATACGGTGCTAATAAAAGTTTAATTACGTACGAAGAGTTTGCGTCCTCGCGTCGCATCTTCACCATTAACTTCGACGAGCGTCCACGTCTTCGTCCACCCACCTAGAAACCGAACATTTTCTTTTTTTCGCCAGGCAATGAAACAAATGTTGTTTACTACTGGACATAAAAACACAGGTCGTAGTCTTCTATGAAGCAGACGGGTATGAAACAAGTTGTGTGTACATGCGAATACATTAACGATTAACGAAGCTCAAAGCGGAAATTCCTTCAGTGCTAAAGCGAAGTGGTGCGTTTTGAAAGCAAATAAATCCCATGCGTGCATAGAGAAGCACAACGCGCCGATAAATAACGACGGTTTTAATTTCGTTAGACATCGAAATTGGGGGGAAGTGTAGGCAGACGTGGTCCGTGTATCACGAGTGTTAATTTCGAACCTACCGGGAGCGACACCAGAAAGCGGTCCGAAGCGCCAATTATAAACAAGTGAATGCGTGTCCGCGCGCTGGACCTACACATGTTGGAACGCGTGTCCCGCATTTGGTAGAACATGTCCTTCCAGCTGGAGTATATTGCACAAGTGTTGGACATACAGGATAATCTAAATCTACCGAGGTCTCGGCAAATTTTGGAACCTCTTTGAAGTATCCCTGCTATTGAGAAAGGAAGCAGTACGAAGAGATAAATTCAAGGGTTGCTTTGAGGACAAGAGTACCCAACGTGGAATTTAATTTTTGTTGATTACAAAATGTTGGTAAAACGTTGCAATATTTTGTTCAGCTGGAAATTTTGGTTGTAGTTTACGAGCATGTCAGTATTTTACGTCGAGTTCATGTTTGCATTTTAGACCACCACGCATCCACATTTGATAATTTATAGTAGCGATTTAATGCCCGAAAACAAAGTTTCGAATTGCTAATGCTGTCGCTCGTCGTAATTAAGGGGACGTTTTAAAACCGCACGCATGGGCGACGCGTACGCACGCTTTGGTCTGGACCGCTTGCAAATCCCATGCATAAGTTGAATCGTAGGCAGACCACGAACCCAAAATGCGCGCATTCTGAGCGGGATATGAAGTTTTGTCGACGTTACGACCCTCGAGTTGGCTCTGGGGAGCGGCCGGGTTAATAATCAAACATTAATGACGCACCGTCGTCCTAGCATAATGTACAAACAACCAAACAGAACGCAATAAAAAAAAATGCTGGATTTTGTTTTGTGACTTTAATGAAAATTCTAGTTGTACATCTGCAAAATGACAATTACCACAACAAAAAATTGTATTTTATTATACGTTGTTAAAGTAAACCTACCCTTTATAGCATTATACATCGAAATAATAACACAAAACCCTAAGTATCATTCATGAAATGCAGAATCAATGCACATATTTTAAACGTTAAACCAGCAGTGCAAAACGAATGACAATACTTTATATACTCATCCTATTGTCACTGAAACTCGTAATTCGATCCCCTCGGCTTCGATGACAAGTAATGACAAAAGTTGTTTGACAACTTCCACTCATTTTGTAGGTAACCCAAGTACCAATTGAACGTTAACTGTCTTATTCCTTCTTCGCAGTAGTCATTTGTTTAATAATACCATTGTGATGGCACCTAATCGAGGGTTCGAATGACACGTGATACATGCGATAAGCGGCGATGTGAAGTTCGGAATTTTTATTGGAAATTTTCGCCCGCCGTTTGGCGGCTTGTTATGCAACGCGCCGATGAGCTCCCATAATAATAACAATGCGTTTTGAGGGATGCACTCGGCAGCCGCAACGACGAGAAGAGACGTGCGCCATTGATCGCCGATTGTTCGGCAGCGCGGCCATTATGTTGTCGACAATGCGGCGACACAATCGAATGACAATTTAAAAGCACGCCGCGGTGCACTGCAAAGCATGTACGTGTTTGTGCATTGAACGGCAAAGGCATAGAAGAAATGAAAACATCTCTTGAATTTCTACCTCCAATGCTTTTGTCAGACATGGATTGAACATGTGCACACAAAACAAAACAAAGAAATTTTATTTTACTGTTAATTAAGTTAGTAACTAATCAATTTGATAAATCTTTACAATAATATGTCAGCTTTAAGTCTTAATTATTCGGAAATATTTTTTTGTATTCTACAACTTAAATTATAATTAAGGTTTTGCCTCTGGCTTATTCTTGATAAGCAAGAGAAGAAACAAAACAGATGCAATTTTTAATAAAAAAAATTGTACGCGCACCAGATGCGTGCAACCGCAGAGTTGTGGTGAAGAAATCTGTTTTCTAGCGAATATCGGACGTACCCTAATCTTAAAGGAAAACCACAATCACGAGATGAAAAACATCTTCAACTCCACAACTTGTCTTTGAAAGCTGAAGGGAAACAGAAGGAATTACAACTTTTTGCATTTACCCGCGACCAGCACTGCAAAAACGTCTATAATCTAAGAATTATTATATACAAAACATGTTTCTTTTTATTAATGTGATATTAAGCATTTCTTAATCTTCAAACTGAGTAGATTAGTTTATGTTTATTTCACAAACTGTGTTGCATTGTTTCCTAGATTGGCTTATAACAAAATGTTTTATCAAATAAATAATAATATAAGAGAATAATGATATTTTATAACAAAAATTTGCTTTTACTAATTTTTGTTAATTAATTATTTTTAATAAACTACAAATCAAAATTATATAAAGCACATATCATATTACTGAATGATGTATTTATGTTTTGTATAAATAATATAATAATAATAATAATATTTTCGTACTTTTTGTTCATCTCCCTATTATATCCCATTGTACGATAATGAAATGAGCACAACATAACCCTCATTGTGATAAATTAATAACAGCATAAATAATAATCATCGGTGAATGCGCATCAAGCAAATAATTTCATAGCTTTCCATAACTCGTTAATTCCACGTTTGCCATTCACAATACAAGCTTGTTTCCAACATGCTCGTAATTACAACAAATGTTTATTAACGTAATTTATAACAATAACCACATTTAATAAAAACAAATTTCACCTGTAACTGTTGTGTACAACATCACTCGGACGCGTGTTGGTTGCGTTTTCCATTTCAATTTTATTACGCTCATAATGCGCGTGCATATGCTGAGGTGAAGGGTGGTAACGCTATCATAACAGCGTGTTGGTGTGCTACGTGAATTTTCAGGATGTGCAAGCATGTGTGAGTAAACGAGCATGCGGAGTGAGAAAAACTCTATTACTCCCGCATGAAAGAGGAAACTTTAAGCGCCTGAGGCGTAGTTTTGTGTTACTGAATTCAGGAACTATTACTGAAGCTACTAGGGGTATATTCTATTTGTGTTGAGGAAATATTAGTTATTATTAAAATATTTTCATAAATATATTAATAATATATTTTTAATTAATAATTTCTCTTTTATAAACATTATTTAAGCATAAATGGAATAATTATTGTTATACCAATTGCGTAGGATTCTAAAATCTGAAACTCACAATAATTGAATGCGTTGTGTTGAAAGGGAAATTTCTGCGGATGTGGTGCTCCGCTTGCACGTCTCTGGGGCATGCCTTCGCTAATCATTTCCTGTTGAGTGACAAAGGCAGCAAATGCACGCCTGTGAGTGAACCTTAGGCCTTGGGCAATCAAAGCTTTTATAATGGTATAGAGAATATTGTGGAATATTATGACTCTCGATGCTGACGTACATCTTAAACGTTGTGTGCTCCTAGTTTTGTGCCCAATGGCCAAGCCCGCCCGTGACTAAGGCTAGTGATGAAGGCCAGAACACTAACATCCTTTGCTTTATGCCGCAGTCCTTTGTAGACGAGGTAAAGGTTTTATGTATGTCGGTCACATCACGCTTGCAACTATAGCCTACTAACCGTCGACCCTGTAACTAATGGAAATAATTCTGCATGGAGTGAGAGTTTAAGTTCTTGCCACCAGACCAGACGCGTGGTAGTGGGGTAGTAGTGGCTTGGAAGTTAAGAGCAACTTATTAAAAAGCTTTTCCAACATGCGGCGTGCTCAGGTCGTCGGGCCAGATAATAGTTGACTACTCAAACGCACTTTATTAAAGTTATTTAGATTGGGACGACGCCGAAGCCGTAAGTATACAAAGGATATATAGCAAGTCTAGGCACGAAGGTTCAACTGACCAGTGGATTAAAGGACCAGAAACTAAAGTTGTCTAAGCTTTAAGCGTAATGAGCGTTACGTTATTAGATAAAAGTGAAAATCACCACACGCAAGGATCACGTGTTATGAGCAGGTAATTCGTTTAATAGAGGTCCTAAAGGGTCTACTAATTTGGCATACCCTATTTAAGAAATAATATTATTTTTACCAAGAATATGAATGTTAGTTAAATTTAATTAAATTTAAAAAAAATCTTCATAGTTGTTTCTCCGATAACATCTGGAAGGTTTCCAATGAAATTTAATAGAGACTCCTAACAAGTTTATGTGATTTATGGTACATTATAACATTAAAATCAATAGTTAACATGCAAGAATGATTCTCACTTCACTTCAACACCCTTGTCCATGCTATACCTACTCCTACGATGCATCCCAAAACAGTAGCAGCAGCAGCAGCTGAAGTAGCTCAAGGAAAGATATATGAATAGCTGGTTCCTTCTCCTTCTTGCTTCAATAGGTTTCCGATGTCTCGCTTGCTAATAGCACCATCAGTAAATTATCGAATGTTTTAAGAGCTTGATTTTCCAATTAGTCGCTTGGAGGCCTTTCAAATTTCATTAAATTTAATGCGCAAATATTCAATTTGTGCTCTTGCACCTACAACAGAGCTTCAATATCATATTAATTTCATTTAATTCTTAGAAAGCATACGTACAACAACCTCTAAGTCTTAATTAAATTTTTAAATAAAAATATTTAGAAACTATAACTCAAATAACAATTTACCATTGGGAAATTGTTGATGACATTCTTAAGTAGTGGATGAAACTATGCAAAGCACGTGAGGAGCTTGCGGGAGACATAATTGCTCATTTAATGTTTACAAACCCGACCAAAACTGCATTATAAGGAATTCAGAATCCTCTCTTCAGCGGTTATCTAACGACATTACAAGCAGTAATGCTTGAGAATACCGGGTATCGCCAAGACGAGTTCGACGCAACGCCCATGATAAGTGACTCTATTTTCCGCTAAATCAACCGAAACGCGCATCATTTGCATCGGTAATGCTGCTATCAGCACAATCCGGAATGCGAGGAACTGGAGTAGCTGAAATACTGAAATTGCGCCGGGTGCGCACATTGTGCACAAAAGCGACCATGCCGATTTCTTCAGACTTTGGATTTATTAACCGAGTTTTAAACGTTCGGAGAGCTATAAAATGCGAGAATGTGAAATTTATAATGCAATATTTCCTTAAATTAATATTAGCCCACGCGGGATTTTTGCAATAATACGATGCGGAATTTTTATGGATCGCGTCTAGCCGGGCGTCTGACCTCGTTTTGCATAAACCCTCACAAGCTGATATTTACATGACATTACAAACAACAAGTCATCGTAAAATTCTTTATTGGATTTCTTATTGTGGCTAGTCAGATATAAATTTAATATATTTTTTAAAGAAAAATTGGATATTATAAAAATATTTTTTAATCAATAAAACTGAAACTAGAAATGTTAATATATTTTTTTATTTTTTTATAATATTATTTTATTGTTGAATTGCTAAGAATTTATAGTTTTGTTTAATTATTTAAACGAAACTCAATTCAATAATTTCTGAATGTTTAATGATGGTATAAAACATTTTATAGGCCGGTACGCAATACTCACGCTGACTTTTAAAATTAATGTGCTGTGCAAATTTATTATTAGCATACTCAATTTCATTTCTACCAAATAAATTTATAATGAGTTATTTATTACATCGTTTTTACGTAATTAAATTATATTTCACTTTAATATATCAAACAGTCAAAATTGAATTGATATAACTCATATATTAAACGTCAATTAAATATTTGTTAAGTGAATAAAATATTGCAGTTTAAATTTATGTATATTCAATGCAATGGATTGTATTGTACTACCCCAAATTTTGTTTTAACTTGAACGTCAAATTTACATAATATTACAGTCTAACTGGTTTATTTTTTTCAACAAAACACTGTGATTGTTTCTGAGCGGATTTTGTCTGCTACGTATGCGCAAACTTTGCAATTCACGGCAATATTGTTTTTTTTTCAAGTAGAGTGGAAACCCTAGATATGTGCATTTTTGCATGAGAAAATACGTTATATGACAAGCCATTATAAAGTCAATTTTCATTGCTTGTTGGGAAAAGTGAACAAAAAGCGAACTCGACAAAATATGTTTGTTTTATTCGGCGGTGTCAAAATTTATTATTTTCTACGCGAAGAAGTCGGAGTGCTTGGCATCGTTCGAATAAAAGTAGCACGTGTCGCGTTCCCACCGCCAAGTGAGCGAATTACGCAATCTGTGCGAGGACTGCAGATGTTGCGGTGGAAGGAGCGCAATATTCGGATGTTATGGCGTATTTTTTCGGTGGAATTGTTCAGTCATGCAAGCGCACACTGTGCGAATATTGAGGTACGAACCATGCGGCTAACAATAACATTATTGTTTAGGTATGACGTCAAATACGTTTTTTTGAATTGTTTTCTTAATTTATCAATTTAAAATTTAACGAACATAATATTAAGAAATAACAAGATTTATTTTATTATGCAATCAAATTTCTTCTAATATATGTTTTTGTTTTGTTTAAAAAGAACACACTGTATATTAATAGTGACCATAGGTTCAAACCGCGGAGTTTATGTGTACATGTGCACCGTTAGCCACATGCTGCAATTGTTTATTGTCGAGGTTTAGAAATTTGCGCAATATTACTCATTTTAAAGCGATTATACCAGCACTGATGCTCGCCGCAGAGAGGTAAATACAGCTCGTGCCCGGCTCCTCCACTCTACTCTACAACGGCTCGATGCATAGTCCCTTTGTTTGTTCGCATAATTTGTTTGCGCTCTTTGCTATTTCCGCTTCAATTTCCATTTCGTCGGTGAACTGTCCCAACAAATGACTAAGTACCGTGGATTGCATAACTTTATAATTCGATTAGGTGATGATACGTATTTAAAGATTTAAACTTATTAATAGGATCGGATATGAGATCAATTTTTATAAATAGATTTACAATAAATAAATTTTATGATAAATTTAGTTTGATTATTGTCACATTTTCTACGTTTTGTTTTTTTGAAATTTTTGGCACTTGTAACTAATTAACAAAGTAAATGTTTAACCATAGGCCCATTTGTAGCTTTGTAAATAGTTGACAAGTCGCAATGCCGCATACATTGCTTTGTAATACCTAAACTCGATTTTCAAAGGAAACTTGAACACAAAGCTTTGTTGTTTAAGGTCGCAAGGTAAACCGCTACAAAGCGCCGGGTTCCACTTTTTATGACAAAGTGCAATCCACAATTATGACGCGGTTGGTATTTTAGGCATTTTTATCATTCTGATTAAAAATCATTAAAGATAAATAAAATTAGGTATAATTAAAATAAATTATAGCTTTTAATCAACTTACAAAACAATATTAATAAGCATTAAAATACATCTGTTTTGTAATAATATCTTTAAATATTTAGGGATTTTTATTTAATTTGTAATTAAATAATAACTGGAATAATTTTAATTATAACTTAGTTCAATATGATTTGGTTCATATAACCTGTACTTTACGTTGTTAACTTGCTTGCATTCCATTTACTTTTCAATCCTAAACTTGACGACTAATAAAACTTTGTCAATAGCTTAGAAGACTTCAGCGGCGCCCCACGACGCTCTATATTCTCTTGTAGATGTTTTCCAAAGACCATAACATGCGTGCACACGGCGCGCCGCGGCGCCGACGAATTCTCGAGCTTAACTCCAATTAATCTAAATTGCGTATTTTGCATCTACTCAAAGTGCTAATCATACATTCCCTTAGAGACTATCTAATCCAGCAGCTAGATAGATGATAACATTTCGTTTTTGGTTGCTATTACACAAGCAATGTTTTGATTAACGTATATATATGTAATATGTAAATAACAAAACATCATGTACTATAATTGACAACCCAAACGTGCGTTTGAGTCAAATACAAACTTTAAACTAAAAAAAAATAATTATTCAACTGAGTTATATTTGCAAATATGTTGAGTAGAATTTGTATAAACTTCATTGTTCATTGGGCCAATAATTAAAGATTTTCGGATGGTTTTTAGCGTATTATAATTGAAAATCAGTTTTGTGTTTTCTTAGGTTGTACATTTATTCCATCTATTAATGTTTATTATAATTATTACTGCGTGATGGTAACCACCCCTTTTGACTTGTAATTTTCATTTCGTCTTGTTTGTGTTGTTAACTTTATTAAAATATGCCTGAAGCTTGTGTATTCAGAACTATCCAGCTATAATGCAGCTGCAGACTTTATAACAGTTTATTAACTGTTTACTAAAACAAGTATTTTGAAACTTTGAAATATTATTATAAGCAAAACTAATATTAAATTTGAAAACAACAGTTTTTAAATATTTAAAAAAAGTGGAAAATCTTGAAAAATCAAATAACTAAGATACAAAAAATATAAAGATTTGAAACTTAATGTTTGAGTATTATTGCTTTTCAACTCAATATAGGTATAACTAAATCTTAAATGTTTATTTTGAGATAATCCAAGAAGTTGGAACTTCATGTAAGAATTTCCGATTTTCAAGATTTAATCGCTCTTTTATATACTTTTAAAGCCAATGCGTATACTTATATGTTTGCTGTGACGTAAAGCTCGTTCTTGTGGCCAACCACTGAAGCCGTAAAGCAAATTTGATAACAGTTTTAATGCTTATAATGTTAAGAAGCTTGCTATTGATATTCGAGTAAATTAAGTTTTATGTAAGCTTGTAGCAAACAACGTTCAAATAGGTGGATTTCATACAAGACTAAATCTATAAAAAGAATATTTAGAGAGTTAGATATTAAAATTTAAACAAAGTACTTACAAAACAATCCAAAAATTTAATATTTTAAAATTGTATGTATTTTGTGATTTTTATAAGTTATAAATATTTGTATAAATGGTATAGTTTTAGATAAAAACAGGGGGTTTTTGTAGTGTATTTTGATATTGCAAATACGGCGACAATTTTGCCCCGCTTTCAATCCTTAAGAGCTCTTAGCGTATTTCCATCATTTTATCCAAACGGGTAACCTTCGCGCATAAAATAAACTCGTGTTCCAGAAAATATTTGAATTTCCCAAGGGATGTTCTAGACGAAAATGGATTTTTCTTGGCGGCACTTCTGATGCGGTTCTTCTTTTGTTGCATACGCATATATCTTTTATAAGTATCCTTTTTTGAAGAATTGAAAATACCTGTAAACACTTACAGAGTTATTTTCATATTTAGGAAATAAATATATGGGTAATATTTGGTTTAGGCAACTTTTAAAAATTGAGTGAAAGAATTCTCATTATAAAAGTTTGTTGTTTGTTAATTACGAACGTTTTTTTTATAACTTTGCTTTATTGCCTTCAGATATAAAATGGCTGGCCGGGCTATACCATTATAGGTGGAATATCGTAAAACTTTAACTTTTAACTTTCCTCCCAACCTAGGGTATTACAAAGCTGCTCAACCCACAGAATAAAACACGAGTGTTGCCTCTTTCTGCTGGACTCCATCTTGCTCCTGTCTTTTGCGAGCCGGAGCAAAGAATGTGAGTGCCATAAAGAGTCCTTAACTTTAAAAGTGCTTTTCAATAAATTATTTAAACGAGAAAATGTTGTAAATTACGCAAGAATCGTGAGAGAGCCGTTCGCTCGCCTCGCCTTTTTTCCGCTCTCGAGCGCTCCTTGTGCCGGCTGGCATCCGTCGTCCTCTCGATGGTTTCCCACCGCAGGAGCCGGTCTCTTGAAAAAACGGCTACATTAAAGATTAAAACTCTGCGGGATCATTAAAAAACTCATTTTCCGCTATTCTTCTGTTTGTTTTCCGGACGATGTTCGCACACAGCGCCACAGTTGCTGCCGCCGCCACCGCAGTAACTGAATATACAAGCGACGAACGACTATAATGCAGCATAGAATGAGAAAATATGCGCAAGTTATTACAAACCGAAGCGGTTATTATTCTTCGTTATTGTTAAACGACGCGACTAACTTGTACTCCGACTCGGGACGTAAGAGGTTTGTTTGTTTGTTATTTGCGTCAACAATATGAAAATCATAGAGTGCTTTGTGATGGTTTAGGGGGAATAATCCAATTTCGTAGATTTTCGCCCACTGAACGACACAGAGCGGACACGAATTTAATTTGAATTTAAATTAAAAATGTTAAGTAAGCCATTATAATGGATTGCATGTCAAACATGAAATGATTTTTATTGCTGCAAAGTAATTGGATTCGCTGCGTTTAAGAATACGGAAACTTAAATGCAATTGCCATTTCGGTTCAAATCCATCAAATTGCTAAAAGTCCAACGGAGTTTCCCTAAGTTTATAAATCAGTCATGGATAAAATTCATTTATTAAATTGCTAAATTTAAAATTAAAATAAAAAATATGAAAAGTACATGCTTTAAATATTAGATGGCGCCAAAAGTATTATTTGTAGCTGAAAACAACTTTTATCTGAATGTTGGCATTGGCAGCACTTCGAGTGTTATAAATTACAATACTGACAATAATATTTATGTGCAATTTCAGAAATATGCTACGAATAATTTGCACCAAGCACATTCTTTTTCTCTGCTTTCTACCAGCGTTCTTATCGCAATTTCCAGCTAGCAACAAGAACAGAAGTTGACAGAGCGACCACATTGCAATTTACTTTTTTCTCGGTTTTATGTCATCGTAATCCAGCACAAGACATTTAAGCAAGAAAGAAGTAAAATGAGGGTGCGCCCAAAAATCTCAAAAAACACGTTTGGGGAGAGATAAGAACCAAAAAGTTCAAAAATCTGTCCGGTATGCCCAACAAACCAAACGTGCAAGAAGTGTTGAACCTCTGGAACATCAAATATATCAACTTATCTACATTCTGGACATTCCGTGGATTAAACGGTTTTGGGGGACATTGATGATGACGTTTTTCAGAGGGTGAAAACTTCAAATATTTCTAGTTTAATGTTTGCTATCTGTTAAGATGATTCGGGTGGAAATAACGCGACAAATTCTTAAAGCCAACGATCGAATAATCTTCACTTTGCAAAGTCTGTAGTGGTGTTATTGCTTTGTCGACGTTAGGGTTGCTCCCTTTGTCAAGTATCTTCACTGCAGATCACCCTTGCGCTTTGCGTTGCCTTTTCTCTCTATTGTCTATTATCATTAACCATTTATGCGACGCACAATCAAACACAACTCGAAACCATAATCACCAAGGGAATATAATAATTGCCTTTTTGTTGTGCAACTTTTCGTGGCGCACAAAAGTTAAATTTTGAAGTTTATTGAACTGAAAAGAAATTTTTTGAGTCTTCATATAAATACAAATCTCACCCCTAAGGTATGCGTACATTGCCAATAAGTTCAAAACATTAAATCCATTTACAATTTTCTTCATCATTAACTAATAACTTTTACGATCAATAACACACAACAATTAAAAGTCAAATTATTAAAATTTAGACAAAATAAACAAAGAATTTTTTGTAACAAACATTTAATTAAATTCACCCCTATGTTTTTCGATTTCGAATAATTTGACTAAACCCTTCTCTACCCCTCAATTGTTTTATTTAACTTCTTACACTTACAGTTGTTACCCTAAAAAAAAAATACTGCCAATTTCAGTTGACATGCCTGCCAATTTGACTTAAAATGCGTAGGCCAACTTTATAGCCCGCAATATAAATTCAAGATAAAATAAGGGATGATTCCATTTAGTCTGTGGTCATCCCAAGACGCACATAAATCAGCCAGGGGTGTTGCGTTTGGGGTGAAGGGTATCAGGGGCGACTGAGGTCACCTCATGCAGTTATCAGTTTTGGCAATGCCAAACTTGCATTCTCAAACTACGTTTTGTTATTATAACTTCCCCTCATGTGCGGAGGGATGTCTACCATCTGCAAAAACATGCGAATAGAATTTCAGAACTTTTATACAAAACTTTTTATTCTATTCTTAAAATGCTATGATAACACAATTGTTTATTTTTCATATAATTTTTTATATTACAATAAAAACAATGCTGATGTTTATTAAAAATATGTTATTGGTTTTCATTTTTTTGTTTGATGGTAGTTTTAAATTAATTGGATTTTATTTAGAGCATTTTGTCGGTGTCTGTTTTGGTGAATCCTGATGTTTGGTATAATAAATTGATGGAAATCAGTCAGCGGTGGAAACGATAAGTCTATTTGTGTCATTCCTGTGCGGCGTTTTCGTTGTTCTCGTTTTGTTGCCATCGATGCGACGGCAAATTCGGGCTCGTTATCGGTGATTCGATTTGAGCGAAAAATACGTTCGGAACAAAAATGACCTTTCTGTTGGCTAGCTGGTGGGAGACAGACGTCTTCGCGATTTACGTCGTTATTCGACACACATACACACACACACACGCAGACAGAAGTTGAAGACGTTTGTTACAATCCACACATCTTTGAGCAGATATTATCAGTCATGATGCAGTCACATATAGTTGAAATGAGCGCATTGCATTGAAAGAAAAATTACACGAGCAAAGAAAAGTTTAAGAAGATAAATTGCTACGAAACCATAAAATTTTATTAAATGTATTTAGAGACAAAAACCTTACAGTTTTCTATATATCTGAGAGTCATTATCTTTTTAAAATAAAGCTTCTATAATAAGTTTAAGTTTTATGGAAAAAAAGTAATAAATTTTATTTTTTGATTTACGAGATTTAAGAATTTTTGACTCAATGTTTAAACAAAGAGGTTTGAAAACGTGTGCGAATTTATTATATATTCATAGAAATTTTGATTTATTTTTGATCTCACGCCCAGTTTTCTTTCTGCTGGATTGCATTTCTGGTAGGCTTGTTCTATCAATTGCCTTCGTTTTGAATTGCTTCGTTCAAGTTACAAAATAAAAGAACAAACCAAAACTTTTGTGTTTGAAATCTCTAGAGTCTTAAAAAATAAGTCTGATAAAAAAGTGACAATAAGTTTTTGATTTAAAAAAAAAACATAAAATTTATAATGAACTTTTTCTTATTTTAAAATTTATCTGTACACCATTGAATTTAAAAAAAAAATAGGTCACTAAATGTCATAAAAATGCGAAGTTTTTTATTTAACGTAATGACACAATTTGCACAATACATGCATAATCGAGGGCGTAGATTCGCTAACAGAAAAGTTATGACTGCGAAGCTCGCTACTAAGCGGACACAAAACGAAATACACTTACATCTATCGCAGCAGGAAATTAATTTCGTCGACATAATTTAGTACTTTTAGTACTTTCAGTGTTTTCAGCACATTTCCCATCATCATCATCATCATCAAGCGAGTACGTCCTGACCTGCTCTTGCTTGTTCTGTGAACAATTTTCATGCACTTTATTATTAATAGGAGGTCTTTAAATAAATTGCAATCTTTGCTCGTTGGGACTTGGCCGCGTCCACTTCTTGGTCCTGGCACTTTGTTTGGACACGTTGCTATATAAATTAATAAAGTTGACGTTGTCTTTAACATTGCTGGGTGATCTTCTTATCGCGCGAGTCGTAATGCGAGTCAGGTGACTTCCGCTGGACAAAACCGGGCTCACGATTTTGCAGGGGTCTGTCGTTAACTCGCTGGGGAATCACTGTCCTTCGGGATTAAACCGTCCGCTTTAATCAGTGCCTCTGCCCTGGTTTGATGCGAGGACGTCGCCAACGGCCGACTTTTGGGTGCAGTCGGGCATGCGGAAAAGTTAGGTTGGTGCAGTCAGCCGGCCAGGACTAATGGAGGGATGCACGGACAAGGGACAATGAAATGAGCTAGTTCATTAGTTTAATAAAAAAAATTCTTTAGTATTTTCTAAATATATTTTAAACAAAATTTAAAATTTTTAAAATTACTTTAGAATTTACAAAATACTTGAGACAATATAATTATTTATAGTTCTGAGCGTGTAGAGCATTTAGTGTTAATAATAAAATGTTGTGCACTTTATATTCTTCGGCAGGTATCGCAAGACATTGTCGTAAATATACCCAAGATGAATATTTATGTCTACTGCATTCGCAGCGTGAATATCTGCACCGTAAACTTTTACAATTTTCTATATTGCTATGTTGTTATTTTGTCACGTACATACATAAAGAACTAGGTGAACAACAACAAACGTGGTGTTTGCAAAGAACCAACAAGAAAATCTCACATTAACGATAGTTTTACTGTTTTCTTTTATTCGTCGATTCACAGGCGCACATTTTATTTTTCGACCTTGTTTGCCCGTGCGCATGAATGGCGTTATGTGCGTTGCAAAAGTTTAATGCGGAAAGAAAAACAAAGAAACAAAGCAGAAACACGACGGGAAAATCCATCGCGTTTCCGGTCGAAGGAGTACGATTGTTTAGATACCGATTCTGCAGATGACTGAGACTCGCACGACAACAACATCGTAGCTGGATCGAAGGATAAACGCGGACATGAGGTGGATGTCCACCATGTTGAAATGATGCGATGGAACGGGCCAGCATACAGCGACAAGACTATTGATTGATAAAGTAAGTGAAGTGACAACAAAGCGGCTATAGAATTTTTCGGACGAACGGATTTCTTTTTAACCGAGAACGCTAAATTGCTTCCGAATCGAATATCGCCGTTGACATATGGGTTTGATCTCTGTGAGGATGGCGAGGATCTTAATCATCGGGCGTTAGCATCAAAGAAAACTAAAGGGTGCGGTAGAGTAGACCCCCAACGAAATAAACAAGATCAGAAAATGAAGAAACCTGGCATAAAAAACGCGTTTGGGATGAAAGCACAGTGAGCACCACAAAAATTCAAAGAATTCAGGACAAAATAACGGAAAAGGAAGTCGTATCTGACAATGAAATAACAGATGTAATTTAGTTGTAATGAAATAAAAGCAAACTTTAAAAAAATGTTATTTTTTCATTTAGGAATTACAATAACACTGATTTGTATTTTTATAGAATTTACTTGTATAAATTTGTAAATCTAATCAAACTGCTAAAAGCATGTAAATGTGTGGTTTCTTTAAGAAGAAAAAAAATCAATTTTATATTTAAATTTGCAGTCTAAACTTTAATTAATCTTTTAAAAAAACCTGCGTGAATAGCGCGGTTCGCAGGTGTTCTCAACTTTCAAGCTGAGTGGTGAATTTCAGAATGCTGAAAGGTTTCTTACTTCGCTTCTAAGTAACTTAGAGCAGTTTTTTGCCCGGCCATCTTAGACGCCAGTCCTGCCGTATTCGTATAATGTTAGAAACTTTTAAAAAGCATGATTGTGTTAAGATACCATTACACGCCTAACTCGGCGGTCTTTACGTCTTGTTTGGCATAAAAATACCACTTTAACACTAGCCTTGGATAACGTGTTTATTTAACCTCGGGCGGGCATGTGAATAAATCGGATGGAAAGTGTGAAATATGTGCGTGCTCTTACATGAAAATACAAACAAATACAAAGACGAAACGGGTTGTAGATAGCTTCCACGACGGCTGAAAAACTTCAAGAAGCGGGTCATGTTTTTCAGATTTTTGCACCCTTTCATGTGATTTTATATTATGTAGGCTTTTTACGATGAATTTTTCTGAGCGGGATATTAAATAAAATGTATTTTTGCAAGACATATAGAGGCAATGGTCCATGTAATATAAATATCGTGTATCGTTAGCAGGAGAAAACCACAAAAAATTACCTAAGTGTTTTATGCTGGTAATAATTTCATAGAAATATATGTTCAAAGATTTTGACAGAAAATGATTTATGTAAAGCAATAAATTAAAACGTTAATTGCTTAAAGTAAAAAAAGTGTTTTGTTGTTGTTCACCAGAAAACTTTTAGTTTTGCATTTGCGTCGTGTTGTGTGTGTAAAACCTAAAAGCGATTTGGCAAATTGTTGAATATTCATGCGCGTCCTGTCCGATTTGCATTACAAATCAGCGTTAGCCAACTCCAGTAGCAGCGCGTATCGTTCAAACATCCTGTCGCTAATTATTGGTTATCAAAATATAATTACGGACGCCAGCGCGCTGTCGCATTATGCACGGTCACTTGAGTGCGACATCGATTAACGAGCTCACACAACCACCACGGTGACGCACACACCAATTACAATCATGCTGTGTAACCCGTAACTTGTTTTGGATATTATTCAATTATAGATTATTACATCAACGCATACGATTTAAGTAAGTATGTAAGTAGATGTAGTGGAGGCGCCGGGCATTATAAGAAAAAATTGTTATTTATTTTCGGGACGCTAAAAAAACCACGTCGTTAGTTAAAACTCCATTAAACGAGCAGTTTTTAGATCGCACCTAGCTGAGACCCTTCATCGCCAACCTCAACCGCCTCTGGGGCCGGCGTCATCATCATCGTTCGCGCGTGCTGGCATAACGGATGCATAAAGATGAACGAACGGTGAACGGTTTAAAAATAATGTCTCCACAAGAGTCCCCAACGTGAACAAAACAGAAGAAGCGTAAGTTTTTAATTTCTTTTTACGACGTTTTTACTTCGACGCTATAATGTGCTCTAGGCGCACTGAACGCTTGCTGAGATAATGCAAAGCAATCGCTCTAAGATAAAAAATGACGGAAAGAAGAAAACTTTTTGTACTTATTTGCAAAGTGATATTGTGCAATGTGTCGGTCATAATTCATTATTTTTAAAATTATCTTCAGTTTTTAGTTTTTATTATGTTAAAGGCTCGTTGGGATATTAAAAAATAAAAATTGTCAGTTTTGTGGTTGTTTTTTGTTTGTTTTAAGTTGTTTAAAGTTTCCAACAAAATTTTACTTTGCTGCACCAAACGTTATCGCATTGCTTCCTCCAGGGAGCTACTTCTTCTTTTACTTTTACGATACTGCGTGTTGATACTATTTATGAAGCAATAAAACACAATGTTTTAAGACGCGTTTTCCAATGTGTACACAGCAAAGCAAGCTAGCCAAGGAGGTATATGATCGTCGTCAACTGACTACCCAATGTTTCCTGTCGGTTATCCTGGATACACTTGCCATTAAACGTATCGTATACTCGGCACCAGGGTGCTCGTCATCGTCGTTTGAGCTTTATCTCATCGGGGTATAAACCATGATAAATTTATCAAAATAAAACGTCACTAAATATATATTTTTAAAAATTTATAATAAAAGAAGTTTAACATAAACCAGTTTTTTTAATAAAATCAATCTAATAGTCAATATAAAATAATGCAAATAATTAACGTTGTTATTTTTATAACGACTGTTTATTCAATTCTATCGGTAACAAGCACAGCGTTATTATTCAGTTACTATTGTTATGTAACTCATTGTTCAAAGAGTTTTCTTCTTGCCAATCGCCTACTGTTTTAACAATAACAATCAATTGATTTTTTGTAGAACAAATACTGATCAAACGCAAAACACAACAAAAAATAATAATTGCGTAGTTTGTAGTAAACATTGCATACAAATAGAAAAACAATCTCGTATTATAATTAACTTTAAATAAATTATGATTCCACCTAAAATTATTCATTAAGCGCCCGTGATGTGTACTTTATCTTTTGCCGAGTTTATTGCCGGCACTTTGTATTTTATTCAGCGACTCTACAGAGCTGCCGGCTACTGTTGGAAATTAAATGCAAAGAACACATGCCGGCTGAGTTTTAATTAATTGAATAGCGTGTACGCGCAAGGTGGAAATGAAGGGCGCCATAAAAAAAATGTTACGGATTTGCTGATGCAGGTGGAAAATACAAAACTATAGTGAAACATCTCTGCGGGACAAAAGCACAGGGTTCAAAGTCGATACGAAAGTGCAGAAATTTTCTTTTCCCTAAACATCCATATGCATAAAAGTTCAACCGGATGCTGAATAATGTATTCGCGAACGTACTTTTTAAATTTGCTATTCTCTTTACGTCGTTCACATCCTTTGATGTCTGCAACGTTCTTTTGCACGGCATTGCGCAGCTTCAGAATTTTGCTTTTACGTATCCAGCATTGATGGGTTAAAGGATACACATATGTTTTGTAAGATTTTTTGAATAAACCAACACTTCAAAAATGTTAAAACAGTTTATTTGTAGAATTATATTAATATAGTTGTTTTTTAAATTTTTTTCAAATTGTTACAAATAGTTTTCATAGATCCAAAGACAATTAAAAGTTTGGTATTATTTTAAAGTAATGCAGTAATATGCATTTTGAATAATTTACATACCCAACTTCTTTTCTGTTATTAACGCATGGTAAAATTTCCCCAAGCTTGAATAAAATTATTCTTATGCTACATTTATAATTTTCATGAAATTTCTACCCCAATTCTTGTAATTTCTAACTCGCCATAGTTTTTGGGTCTTCTACCATATTAAAATCTCCTTTATTTTTAACGGAAAACATTTAAACTACAATTTAATGTTTGCACATTTGCCTCCACAATATTTACATTTACTTATCAAAATAACTTTACATTTTATGGTGATTGAGTTTAAATACTTAAGATAAACTAATATTTATTGTTTTATATTTTAACCCCAGAATGTTTTCTACATTTTAATTTAAAATTATAAAGCAATGGTATAATAATCTTTATACAAATGAAAACCTTTCTTTTTTTTCAGTGTTAATTAGTGCCTGTGTTACAGCAGTCGGCAACAGAGCTCTGTTAAGTTAATTTTATGCGGAAACAAAAGGTTCTACACATTTTGCTGTTTTGTCGGTTATTCTTGTTATTATGCGGGTCGGTACATGTTGCATAATTATCTCCATGCAATGTAAGGTCATTAAAAATTTTAATGTTTGGCTACGTTTTTGGAGCATGTTGAAACGATATGATTTTTTGGCTAAAATATAACATTTGACATTTAAAACCCCGCGCCATTAGGAAATAAACCCAAAGGAATTACATTTAATTTATCAAATATACACAAATACAAAAAAGTTATACTTGTTTTTTTATAAAAACAAATATTGCTATATAGTGAAGGCGCCGGGCATTCAGTTTGATTTACATTATTTTTTGTAAATTTTATTGTTAAATCAATTTTTTTTTTACTTTTTTCTTTTTTTTTTCTTTTTGTACTTTATCTATATGATATGCCAGAAACTTTTTCTATAAAAATGTAGATTGATCCGAAATGATATTTCTGTGATCATCGTTCCGTAAGAGAAACGTCGCGTTGTCGGCAAAATGGTTGATTACCTATAGATAGTTTGCTTTTAGTTGCAGCATTCAAATGCATTGCTTAAAGCAGTGGAAGCGGTAGCAAACGCTGTGGCGGCGGGTTAGATGTCGGGAGCCCAAAAGAAGCAAAGCGACTGAATACTGATAGGTTAACCTTTCTACATACGAACTTTTCCTATTAACGCCCTCTTCATGTTCACATACAAACTTCTTTACATATACTAAGTGTGGCAATTATTATTGTAAAATAATAAAAATAAATATATAGGTTGGCATTTAATTTTAATTGTTGTTGTTGTTCTTTAAAACATTTGCATTATTGAATTTTATCAATGTCACTCAAAATCAATTTGAGAAATATTATTTTACGTATTATGCGTCTTTGAGCCGCCGCCGCCGTCGATGTCGATGTTGAGGTCGTTGTGGGCGTCGTTTTGTGCTCCAGTTTCTGAGCCGTGTCGTCATTTGCATACAACTGCTCCATTCCCACAACTCAATCATTTTACAGCAATGCACTTAGCTACCACAACTACGCGCCACCTCAAAAATTTGGAACGTGTCAAGAATAGCTTATACCGCGTGGCCGCCTACAATCGACAAACTACCGCCCACTCTACACTTCAATTCTTCATACCGCCGCCAAACTCAATGATCACTTCCAATTCTCTGAATCTTTCACCAGCAAATACGCATTTGCAAAATTAATAATTTTTATTCTCATCTCGAGCGAGACTTTGTCGAACAAATTACTCTGGTTTCCAGACGGCGGGGGCGATTGTCGTCAAAAAATTACAGTTGACGATTGCATTGTTAGGAACGCTTTTTCAAGTCGCGCAGGGCGCACGGGGTGTGCGTTCATTTTACGATTTTAATTCCATTTCCTTTCCGGCAATGCCCTCGAGAAATGAGTATTTTTCATCACTTCAGCAGGACGAATTTACGCGCGAGTTCACGCGGCTTGGCTTGGCCCGCCTTCTGCTAATATTTTAATGTACGCTGGAGATGAAGATGAAGCACGCGGCGATGGCCGGATTAAAACAACTTATGTAATTTACGATTTTTTCATTTATTTTTCCATTTCGTTCTATTTTATTTTTGGTTACTGAACGTCACAAGAAAATAACTTTTAGTTAGTTCACAAAAAAGCGGCGGTTTTTAATTGTACAGTTTTCTTTTATTCGCGAATAAATTCCCGACTCTCGGTAATGACTAAACTTAACCTTTTAACTTTTACAACTTTATCATTTGCGCCACAGTCGACGAGATGAGTCCACTGAGGATAAGACATAAAAGTTACATTTCTTTAATCTTATTGAGAGCAATTCAAAGATAATAAATCGGCAATTTTGTTTCTGAAATTAGTAAATTGTCGAAAACAAAGTACTGAGTTTTATTATAAAGTATAGGTTGAATCAATGAGCCGGATGCAAAACAGCACCGGAATTGTTTGTGGCTTGGCGCGTGGAGTTTGTATGAAAATTTATGTTGGCTCCAGGCGCAAATCCAAGACAATCACCGATAATTTTATGGATCGGCGGCAAACGACGACGACACCGTCTGCCAATGCCAACTGAGGCGTAGAGTGTAGAAGCAGGAAGAAGGATTTCGGGTCTCAGACAGCAGCCTATGCTAAGGTATATGGAATCGTCTGGATTTCATACGAAGCACCATGTAAATTAGGGGTCTATCCGCCCGAATGCGGTTCTATTGATGCTGCCATTCTACAACTTTATCACCGCCGCCACTAGTAAGGGATAAAGGAACGAACGCGAACTACGTCTTGTTGTCCTTTGTTGCTAATATACAGGTTATTTTTAAAACATTAAGTTGTAACAAAATTTAAAAAAAATAAGAAATTTATTATATACTTCCAAACATGAACCGTGGACAAAACAAAGTACAATTTGTGTATTTTCTTCCTACAATCCAATAAATATTTACGCATGAGTCTTCATTGCGTTGGGCACCCATAAAACCTAACATCTTTTAGTTCTTGCTCCATCGTCTGCGTAGAAATTTAGCGTTTGTGTTCACAATTCCTTGACGTTTAGCATTAGTTGTTAGTAAGCATTCATCCACCAAACATTATCCCGTTTACTTTGAATGCGTGTAAGAAAGTTTGAGGAAACAAGGAAAATTAAAGCTATTAACAGAAGTGCATTTCGCGTACGACGTCGTTTCCTTATCGTCCTTCGCGTCGCGCGCTAGCCCGGCGAAACAAACAGGCATTATGCAAAATTGTATGCCATAACCCTCAAACGACGAGTCACGCAGAACGGCGCGAAGAAAGCAGCTCCGGTTCCTTGGAAGAAACACTTTTCTCTTGAAACTTGAAACTGCAAAGCCTTTCTTTTAAGATGTCCGCGCGAATCTGATAAAAAGCAAAAGTTTTGCCAAAAACATCATTGTATGCAGGCATCATAATACGGAATATTATTTTTGTGGGACGAGTAGGACGTTATGTGTGTCGCTGGTGGTTGTAAACGTGCAAGATACCCAGAATAGATAAAGAACAAACAAAAAGAAATAAGAAATAATGTAGACGTTGGTGTGCTTTGGGTAGATGTGTGCACAAACTCCATCCGGCGCCACCAAACGGTACGATTCCCAGCTCCTCCACCATAGGAGTTTTCTAGAAAGAGGTGCCGGTATAATATCTTGGAGACATTCTGGAGATGATCTGATAACGAAACGCTTTTGCAAATAAATCGCACCCTTGAGAAATCTTGTTATACAAGAGTTTTCAAAATTTTGTAGGTTGTAAACTAAGCAAAACCAGAGAATACATTACACAAGACTTCCTTTGTCAGTGATGCAATTTTGACTTTACGTCCATTTTAATTTTTTCAGTTGCTTTAATGTTTTAATAAAACATGGACCATTCGATTTTTTTATTAAACTAATATTGCAATAAATAAACAATCGTTTCAAGTATCAGGTGTGTTTTATGGCTAAGGCAGAAAAACCTTTAATATTACGGGGTGGCAGCGCAATGCCAGTGTCGCGTGTTGGCAGTGGGCAGCGGATGTTGTTAGCGCAACATTTGCTGATTATTTCCGACACTCGACACATAAACGCCACATATAGATAGACGCAATAACCGACCGAAAAGCGACAAACAAGGCAAAACAAGAAAAAATAAGTTGGGCTCGCATAACGCACGAGTTGTACAACACAAGGCACGCGACATCACATAGCGTAGAACATAAAAAAAACGAGTAAATGTTATTGCGTTTTATGCGACGCTTTATTGCTACAAATGAACAAAACGAACGCCGGCCGCCCAGAAGAGTGAAACAGGCGGCGTCAGTGGAGAATGGTGAGGGTTGTTGAAGCTCTGTGCGGTCACATTACGCAGCAATGAATATTTATTACGGAGTCTTGAGAAACTTTGCGAAGTTTACACGTTCGCGCTGGGAGATGGGCAAAGGGTAGCTGTACATACTCCAAACTTATTTTTTATTGTAAAATATTACGCGACGTCGCAAACTTTCTATACATTACGATGCGTTTGTTCGCTTTTTCTTGGGCACACTGCTTTGCTTTGCGCTTTTTGCGTAACAAACGAGCACCTTTTATTATGCAGCGTAATCAAAAAGATTAAGCACAGCCTGGGTTGGTGGAGTTCCAAAGCATGCAAAGCAAAGGGAGTCAGTAAAACGTTGGCGTTGTATCTATCATATTTGTTGTATATCGCAACTGCATGCAGTTGTAGCTTAACAAGAAAGTTATATTATTTTCTGTTCTTATGCTTGCAAAAGATAAAATTCAACTGAACTGGAAATTTTTAGATAATGGTTGATGTCTGCACATTTTCTTAGAAATGTACTCTTTTAGTAGTACTTGAACAAAATTCTCACAATTTACATCTGATAAATCCAGTAATGGGATATATGCATCCCTTTGCAACGTCTATACGTCGCGCGGGATGCAAATTTAAGGGTTTGAAACGTGTTGCTTGACGATGTGACGGTGTCAAAGCTGTAAGTGGCATTCAGTTGACGAGTCATGCACGCTCACGAGATCATCACGCGCTTCGCGAAACACGCGTTTCTTTCATCTCCATTCAGTCAATTCAAACGGTACACGTTTTGCAGGCTTGCCAATGATCGCATCCATGTCATCATTCGACAATTCGCTAAAGCTTGGAATTGCTGGAAACGTGGTTGGGAATGCCGAAGGGCCTCGTTACCGACGAGTTTTTACCTTGCTGGATTGTGGTGTGGGGCCGCTTAATAAGATCCGCGGAATAAATCGACGGTTCAAGGACCATTCAGTTCACTTCGAGCGCAAGATTGCCTCTTTTTAACCCTCTTTCATCCTCCACCTTTTTGCATCTAAAGGGGAGCATATAATCGTTGCCCGAACTTTGGCGTCTACCTTTAATGGCGTTTTTATGCTTGTTTAAGCAATTAGGGAAAACCAACATCATTCCAAACAGAAATAATCACTAGGGGATTTTTGAAATTTAAGCAGAACGTTAAATAAAGTTATCAAAGTCTTACAAATGCATTAAACGAAAACTAAATGTCTTTAAGTTAAAGTATTAGAGTCATTTTTACACGTTTTGTATGATGACTTTGATGACAAAGTAACTAAAACCTCAACGACGGTTATAATTTTTTATTGTCATTGCTTGTCGTACAATAAAATTTTAATTTTATTGTTTGAGTGGCATCCATTGCGGCAGGAACTCCTTTGAACGCATCTAACTTCTGAACATTTTCTGCTGCATGTCTCGAATTCCGGTGGAAAATATTTGCGTCTCATCGCTCGCGTTTATTTCAACGCGTACCACAACCACGCCGCCGACAACGACCGGGGCAAAACTACAAACAAACTTTTAATATTTCCCCAACGTCTAATTTCCTAACTCCACCCAAAGGTTCGTACGTGCGTTGCTTTTTGGGGATAATCTAAATGATCTCGCACAACGCACAACATTTTTACTTTTTTCGTTTCACATTTGTAAATTTAATTCAATATTTGCTCTATAAACTTTTCAGTAAACCTTGGTTTGAGTCAATCTACATTAAAATTCCCCCCAGCGTGTTAAGAAATTCCATCCAATCATTGCGCGTTTCTAGTGTTTCCCAATTTCGTTAATGTCATACCACCGCAGGCATGTTGTGATGCTGTTGTTATTTTTTATTATTAACATAAGCCGGCTGTAATGATACGAAACAAACAAAAATCAGCTTATTCTGAGAAACCAGTGAGCACCCATAACATTACTCTAAACAATTTGGAAAGAAATGAACCTAAGACCATGTAGAGAGTTTTTCTTCTGGTCTTAGTCTTGATCTTGATATTTCATCTGTAAGGTTCGCATAAAACGCAATCTTTGCAACAACGCTCGAGCGCAAATTGAAAATGATATTACGAAAGTCGTAATGGTGCCATTAAGTCGTATAATATGAACCATATTTCAAGGGCGAGGTGGTTGGGATGAAGGGTTTCGCAATGCTTGCACGTCCTATATGTGATATGCGCACGCACGCGGAAATCTTTGCAGATTACGGAATATAGACTTTGTTACCGTAGTTAATATAAGTTTATAGCGATTTTGCAAAGCTACTAGTGTCGGTTAGTGAAGATGAATTGAAGAAGACTTGACATTACCTTATAGTCCTGGCGGCAGGGACGAAGCAGAACAGCAAGGTGAAGAGCCGTTAAAGTACCGCCACAATTCTCCAGCAAACACTTTGATGCCAACATAGACATAGTTTGTGGGAGGAAGCTTGCCTTCAAATAGATACCTAAAACCTGACGAGAAGTTTGCTAATGTCACGGTGGCAGGAAAATATTGTCATCGGCTTTAACAACCAAGAAAGTTTGGCAAAACCGAGTTATTTGTTTACAACGGTTTTCTAAGAAAACTTTCTACTATACGTAAGTTTAGAATAGGCGAAAAATTCGTCAAACTTTATAGTTATTATAAAATAAAATTGAAACAAAGTAGTTCTAAAAAATATGATTTAATAAAATATCTACCTTCCCAAATCTATATTTGAATTTTTTTTTATTTAAAAAAAATCTAGTCATATATTTTAGAACCCGAAGTACTCATAAAGCTCAAAGCTATATTTGTCCTTGTTCAAAAGAAGCGAAAACTAGCCGACGAAGCATGCTTCAGTATGTATGATCTATTCTATCACGCTTTGGAGACAAAAAGCTGAACCTATTGATTGGATAGTTTTCTAGAGCGAAGCGAAATTTGGTGCAATATGTGTGGCTCCAGCTTTCCACGAAGCACAAGGTTGAAAGAAAAACACGTTCAAAGAGATTTGAATTGCGGAAAAGCTGGCGTCTCCTTTTCGTTGTCTCATCTTACAGAGCCGCGCATTTTGTATGAAAATTCAACGTCGACAGACACCTTCCGATGACGTCAAAGTCAGCCTTTAGCACTATCGAAGCAAAGAATTTCAGAAATAATCATTGGATAAAAGAATATCTGGTTTCTCGCTTATTCGAACTAAATTAAATTTAAAATTTTAAATTACAAGTTTAATTTAAAAATATATTTTTAAAAGTTGTAACACCAAGATTTCTTTAAAGTATCCCAAACTGTATTCATTTCTTGCATCAGTTCCAGTTTTAAACTTAACTATAAATTTTACTTTACATGAAACCATATTCTTATAATGTTAAAAGTTTAAAGGGTGAGGTTTTGGGCACACAAATTGGTATATCTGTCTGTATTAGAGACACACCAAGGCAGCCTCTACCACGAGGCTGAAATATTGTGTAATTCGCTGAAATACATAGCCTCTGCTGAGACGCTCACGGAATATTTCTATTTCGTTAACTAATAATAACGTTGCAACTTTTATACCATTTGCGGTGAGCAGAAGCTTTGCGGCAGAGACGTAGATACTCATTTCAAGCTTCTCTCAATCTCAACCTAAAAACATGTGTACGCTAACAGAACTGAACATGAACACAAAACATCTCGTGCTTATTTTGTGCTTGCAGAGTTGGTTGTTGGATAAATCCCAAGTTTGAATATGAGTTCTAATTTTTAAATTGTACTTTCGTACATTAGATCTTGATACATCTCTGGTCATTACTACAATTTTTTTTAAATAAATGTTGATTAAATTTTAGTGCATTACAAAAACAAGACAAGAACGGAACAGAAGAAAATTGCACACCGGTGATAATTGTATTAAACTTGTTACGGTTTGAAAATAAATGCTGTCTGCAAGATTAATAATCTACACCAGGTTGTGTTTCCTTAAAGTGTTGCTTTAAATATAGAAAAAATTGTTCATTGTTTTGTTTCAATTACAGAAAACCTATCTTTGTTTATCATCTATTCAATCTGTATCCAAGTTGCTAAATGAAAAGACTGGCAAGCTATTAAAACTTTAATCAATACAGAAACTTAATTTTTCTCACCCGATACAGTTGGATGGTTGCTGCGCACGGTTGCTGGCATAGTGGTTTTCGACTTGTAATTAACTCCGAACGCAAGCAATAAAGGCGCGACTGCAATTTCGCAGCGATGAATATATTAAAGAATTTAACAACCAATTTCACTCCATTAAAACGCCAATTACCGTCGTCGCAAAGTAATAATAGCAGTGCGAATTTTTTGGATAATAGCACTAATAAACCACTCTATTACCTAACAAGCCTAACAGTATCATTTTCAATTGGACCGGTCTCATTCCAGACAAAATGCCAGCCGATGTGCTGTTACGCTATTATCGGTATTAACGATTAATAAAAGCGGACATTTCATGCGTTTGTAAGTCCCACCTTGAGGAGTTGGAGGGTTGGCGAATTGCCGAGAAGCAGAGTTTAAGAGATAAGCGTGTAATGTCTGGCCGAGTGCTAGGTTTAGGTTTGCAACAAAAAAACCGAAGCACATTAAAATTGAGCAAGACGCGGCCGAGGCGTAATAAAAGATATCTCGCGAATTGGCTCGTCAAGATCTTTAACGGTGGGTCGCGCAGCGTGAAAACGCGAATATTTAACAATTTAACGGCGTCGTAAAGAACGCGACGACGTAAATTAAATTGCGCTACAAAAAAACTAAAAATGACGAACGTATTAAAGAAACAAAGTGCGATGCAGATTTTTTTTTTGCAGTCGTAAATTTAAGTTATCTTAGTGACCATCAATTGTTTGTATTAGGACGTATCAATGTATCAAGTATACCTACGGGTTTATAGGGTGGTTTGGTAACAAGTAGTTGTTATGCAAAGATTTATGCCAAATCTCGAAGCGAAATCGTCGAATTTTAGGAAGCACGTTTTGCCGCCTCGTTTGAATTAAAATTCAATACGAAAGTCGGCACGAAGATTTCTCTTTTCCGGAAGAAATCGTGAGCAACCTACAGTACGCTCAACCGATTCTATTGGGTTGCCGACCAACAATGGGAATGTTTTTTTTAATTTAGTAATAGGTTTGCGTTTAGGGTGCTTTCCTGCCAAGAAAACCGTTTTCGACGTCGAGAAACGGCTGGAGTGGAAAGGCCTGGAAGCTTACGCGTGCCTACCGAGTTTTATAATTATTTCAGCGCTGTGGTGTCAAACCGCCCCTATGTAGCGCAGTACCGTGGAAGCAAAATGCATGAAAGCAAACGCTGCGCATACAAATGATGGTATTTTTGTTGTAACATTGAATGCGCACGAACTTCACCAGGAAAGTCTAGTGTTAGGAAGAAAAGTTGCCCTTTTTGGAGTTGTAGTGTTGCACGTATTTGTCTACAAACGGATTACTTGTTTTTTGGTGTGCTTGTAAATATTTACTATGAACATGCCAGACTTTGTTGTTAACCAAAGGAATTTCTTAATCTTACTACCTTGCTACTAGTTAGAAGAGAATGTCTACTAGTTACCGATGCATGTTACACTAAATTGCAAGCAGGAACCAGGAAAACCGCGTATTGAATGTAAGTAATTCAGATTATTACCAAATTTCTGTAGGTGAATGTATACAAAGACTCCCTGTTGTAACAAACTTGGAGATCAGGACCAAAGCTTCCGCTGCTTTCGGAAAGCCTTTCGATTGCACCCCGCCAAAACCTATTACTGTCCATTAAAGTTGGGTAACTAACTTTAGGTGGCGGTTCGTCGGCGTCTTTGTCGCCATCCGAACACGTGTAAAACCGATCAAATCCCTATGTAGACTTAGCATCTTCTCGTCCATCGCATTAAAACAGCTTTGAATACATCAATGATTCAGATATTTGGCGATTTAACATTCCGGCCTGTAAAACACAAACATACACAGTTGCAAACAAGTCCAAATCAATATGGCACATAATTAGATTTTCTTCGTACCGTCACGTGCACCACGCGTTTTATTAGTTTGCAAAGTTTAAAATCCTATTACGTCAGTGTTTGGAAATAGGAATAAAACTTGTGTATTTATAAACTACTTGAAAATGCAATGTTAATGCCTAATTTATGTATTCCGCCAGTGTCGAACTGGTAGGGTGACTATAAAATGCACAAGAATTGCAAGCTTACTTGTTCACGTTAGCAAGTCGATCGACAAACACAGGCAACACCGACAATTGTGGAAACACCTTATTTGTATTCCGTGCGGTCTGCTAGCTAGTAAAATATAACTTTAAATTGGCAATGAACGGCTGTAATACAAGTCGGAAAAAGCGGGGCAATACGGCAGGAATCCGTGCCACACTCGGAAAATGCTTAAAGAGAAATTGTTATCTGCCGCACGTCGAACTGTTACATGTTAAATTGGTATTCTTAATGAAAATCGATCGTCCGATCGCGTGTTTGAGCGCACGAGCGAACGGCAAGATTTAAAAAAAAGTTAAACTGGGCATATAAGGAGCTAGGCTCGGCTCGACGGATTGGTAGCAAAGATCTTCGAGGCGAGAATTAGAAAAGTCAATTAAAAGTTTAGTAAGACGCACATAAAAAAGCTCCAGGCGGAGTGAAAACAGTCCCACAGCTAAAAACAGCAACAAATGGCAAGCGGGAATAGCATTGTTGACGCGTTGATGTTATCAGTAGGGTGAGAAAAACTCGTAACAAAAGTTCGAAGCCATCCGTCCTGTAATGCAAGTTAACGTCCCGCCGGAACACAGAACAGTTGCTCTGGCTGCTATAGTTGTACATGCGGTACAACAACTGCTCGGATAGTTCATCTCATGCACCGCCTCCGAGCATGTGGACGGAGAACATGCCCCCACCGTGTTAGTTTGCGCTGTGGATTGAGGAAAAGTTCAAACAAACGCGAGCGACGCCAGTACGACTGGTCGGTGTCCCGGTGCGCAGTGGAAATGCACTTTTCTGAACTTTGTCTAGTTCTGCACTTCGTAGTCGTAGTGTAAGCATATTCACAGCACGTTCCAGCCCAGGACTAGCCCTGGATTGTTGTACCAGTGGAAAACTACGAAAGTCTGCAGTCTCCGTCAGCTCGTTCGGTTAATTAAATTCAATTTTCCCGTTTGCCAATTAACCCTGCTAATAGTACCCATTTGAAGTAGTCCGAACTACCACTGGTTAGGTCTAGACTAAACTTCAAAAACCAAAAAAAAATAGATGATCCTTCCTCGGACGCAATTTCGTTGTCATTAAAATAATCATTTAACATTAGGTCCGGTGAAATTTAATCAGTACTAGACCCAAAACCATTGTAGTGTTTAATGTTTTTTTCTGACAAAACAAAACTATTCTATCCGGTTTACCCTACGATTTTACCAACATAGAAACGTGTGATTGAATAGTATATGCGTGCTGAATACGAAATGCTGTTATATATTTGGACTATTTTCTATCTCTGTTAAAGTTGATCCGAATGCAAAATATTTCTGACTCTATTTTAGGCATTGTTTTGACTAGATGCCGAGCTTGGTGTCTCTGGTGAGTGAGTGCGTGCGTTACGCCAGATCGTTTTAATTTCGACCGCCGCTTTGTCAACGTCTGCCGTCGTCGCCGCCGTCGAATGTCGTCCGTCGTCTGCCGGCGCTAATATAAACGCGTCGAGACGCTTCACAATCCTCGCCCGATTTGTATGTATGCGTATGCGTCTGGTTCGTCTCGGCTTCTTCTTCGTGTCATTGTTCGTCGTTGAGGAGTCTCCGATTGTGAAAACGCCAAGATTGCGAACAGCATGCGGATGGAAGCAAATATCTTATTGTCTTTGGTTGCCTGAAGGAGGCAATAACGCGAATAACTTACGAGTTGGTTCTTGCCAATTCCTTGGCTTGAATTGTTTAAATTGTTCCTTCATTCTTTTAGCAGCTTTATATTAGTTTTTATTGTTTAACTCTTTTGAATTTAATCATAAACGGATTTTTAGTTTCTTAAATTAAAAAGAACATGGTTTGTTGGCGTATCCCTAAGTTTGAGTACATGTTGCATTGTTTTACCAACTATGTTTTGAATTCTATTATATATTAACTTACAATGTGGCTAAAACCGCCCTAAAGTTGTTATCATCTGCTAAGTCCTTTAAACTTTTAAAATCCTACGTGTTATCAAACCCAATAATTCCAAACAAAATAAGATTATTTCGCTTAAAAAGCAGTACCTTCTTACAAAACAAAATAATATTCCTAATTATGTATTTTGCTCGTGGTGTCGGTGTTTCTCGTCTTTCATTAAAATTCATTTCGTTTTAATTAGTTCTGCGGCACACTGTATCTGGGTGATATAAAGGCTTTCCGCAGCTCTAGCATTTCGCATTGTTTGCGCATTCGCATGCATATTAAACACGACCCGCTCGACGCTCGCCGTCGAGAAACTAATTGTTGTTACATTTATTAGTATTAGGTCATGCAAATAGCGTGGCGTGGCGTGTGTGAGCACCCTCCTCGCCAATACATTGCGTTTTCAAAAGCATCGCAGCGCTCGCTTGCATATTATCTTCAAATAAAGACGGCGATGCGAGCACACTCGCCCGCAGATATTATGCAAGAGAGCATCCACTCTCAAGAGTTACCACTGGCAGCCGCATGCTAATTAATTTCATTTGCCGACTAGCGCTTGCCGCGGCGCAAAAGTTGCGCGTTTGTTCGACTGCATATTGAGATAATAACTCGCTACTGCAAATGAGTTTTGTATTATTACAATATTACCATATCTACCACTCATGTGGAAAATTAAATCGCATTCTCGTCTAATGTTTGAGTTTGAAAACTGGAAATTGATTAAATATTGGCATTTGTAAGCGATCCTATGTAAATATTTGTCCTGTGAAGTATGTTTTTGAAAGCTGTTATTTCCGCGATTGTTTCTCTTAGAGACAGCAGTTATTTTTCTATCTGAAATAAATGAACATTTATATCACTAAAGAATCTTTACTTTTAACGGGTTGTACGTAAATTCAACATTTTTTACTTGTGGCTTTTGATGAAGTTTTCCTAGTCGACCAAAGTTGAATTGCCATCAGAAAATCAGAAAAAGTAATGCAAAGTTGAAAAAAACCGGAAAGCGTTTGGCAAAGCGAGTCGTAACAACTACTTTGAGTTGGTAGGAAAAAACGAAAAGTCAAAACTATTCGTTGACGATGAGAAAGACGGCGACGTGGTGGCGAACTAAAGTGAAGGCCAAAACTGCCAAAAGAAACCTATTTGGAATGCCGACGAATCCTTTCTGTATTTGAGGAAAAAAACAACCAGCGCAAAAGTGCCTTCAAACTAACCAAACCAGCTAGTTTCATCAACCCACCAACTTGTAAACACCTTTTCAAACATCCTGTATATGATTTAGTGCGAAAAGAGTATGAGTGTAAGCTTCAGGATAAATTTATTTTCGCTGATATTGAATGAATTTCATTATGTAGCGTTTCAAAGCAACGTGCGACTTGTGCTCAACCATGAGACAGATATATACCAAACACACAAACACAGAATATAACAGAAGCAAACAAAAAATCGTAATATCCCATTCAAGCATGGTGATGTGAATTGGAAATTTCAGGAATACGACTCGTTGACTACAGGGATGTGTTTTTATGTATTCTGCGCGCACACATCAGCTCTGTTAACCCTTCAATTCTGTCACGAGGCCGAGAACATTAATCAATTTGTTGGAACCTAAAATTGATGTGACGCAAATATGTTAGCATTGCGTATGCTGTAAAGGCAAAAAGTTGGTTCAATATAAAACAAGCCAGTGAAATTTTCATTTGAAATTAATACGCTTTTGTTTGAAAAATTTGATTAAAGACCAGAACGTAAATAATGACTATAATATTATTTTCAAATTATTTCTTTGTTAGGATTGGGGAAGTTTTCATTGTCCGAAGTGTACGTGTAATCCTTAACATGTTATGTTGAGATTTGCAGACATGAAGGAAACTTGTGATGAGTTTTGATCTTCTCGAAGTTAGCAAAACGAACATAGCATCTTGTGCTGAATGGCAGCAAGATGTGGGAATGAGTGAATAGCTGAATTCGTGCGGTTTGAATTCGTCCGAGTACGGAGTAATTCGGTTAGTTTGTAGTCGCGTCCCAAAGGCGAAATCATTCGGTTGATGCACTGACATGCACATCCAGCTTCGTCCCTGGGCAACTACTGGCCATCCACAGAAATCCTCAACTGCTACGCCATTCAAGTTGCCTACTAACTAACTCACATTCTCTTATTCTATTGCTCGTCGCCTTTGGAGGATGTCTTACAGCATCTCAGTGCTTCTGGGAATTTCCCTCATTCGCAGACGAGAAACTGCAAGCCAGAGCATAAATGTTCGCTCAGTAATGCGGTAGCTGCTGAAACAGCGTCAAAACAAAAAAACTAAAAAGTTTCCACAAAATCTTACAAAGACAAAAATTTTATTAATAAAATTCCAGAAGAAGAAGTTTAAACAATGCCCAATATAAATTTCAATATGCGTGTAACAAAAGCATCAAGATTGTGACCAAACTAAAAACTTCTAACCTCAAATATTTACCAAAATTTGAAGCATTTCTAATCTAAAACGATTAACTGATTTCGATAAACTTTCGAGGGTTTCGACTCGAACAATGTGTAACAAAATTTTATACCATTTAATTAAGATTTACGATCGCCATTCCATTCTTGAGAAGTTCCACATTGCCGGCCCGCGGTGGCGACTTGGAATTTGATTTGCAAGTTTTCCGCAGCGTTATGAGCGCTGAAAAAACTTCGTGCAGTAATCATTTCCCATTGATGCAGTCGCCTAAAGTGCCGTAAAATGAAGCCGAAATCATTTTCCAAACTTTTAAACTACTAAAAACTCGCGCGACGGCTTCGGGGCTCGCGAGACGCAGTGCCGCCGAAAACCACACACATTGGCAAACTTTTCCCGCCCAGAAGTTATATTCTCATAATCCCAAATGCATATTTTATGACAATTTCACAACGCGCTCCTTTGATGTCGTCCTTGCTGACGTTGCCATAGTATTACACTTTATTCCTGCGACGTTGTTGCATCGCGTAATAAATTAGAAAAGCTTTTCGCGAGTTAACTATTTTAGAAGGAAACTTGGATACTAGTTAAGCCCCCAGTGCATATTGCACATAAGCTTTCTACCAAACTACGGAATGTACATTGTAAATTGGTGTTTCTTCAGTTCCATGAAGACTTACTAAGAGAAATTTCAAAGAATAAACACTTACGTTCATTAATAAATCAAAGAATGTTCTAAATATTTTAAGAAAGTAAAAATTTTATCATTTTAATGATAGCGTGTTGCGCTTGCAGCTGAAAGCGTTTTTCTTTTTCCGGAATGGTAGGTGGTACCAATCGCATTCGTAATTCAGGAGTTTCTTCGATTTTCCTCGTTGTCGCTCTGAATATATAACAATGGCAATTTTCTTCGCGATAGTTTTACAACATACCAACTTTATTTCCCGTTTTCTTTGTTCGCCTCGGAGGGGCACTCCTGCCATGAGCTTATTTCCGATAACGCGAGGTTCTTATTTTAAGTTTCGACTAGTCCCAACCACGACTGAAGCAAGGAGCGCCTGGAGTAGATATCGAAAGCAGAGCAAATGTGTCGGTCGTTGGTTGGTAAATTATTTCTGCGTGTGCCATAAATGTCGAACGTCTTTTATTCTGCTACTGATATATTCACGCAGGATTCTTCAGCGGGATAATATTAAAGCGCAGTATTATTTTAAATGAACAATTTTAATATTTAAACTCACTTAACTTATATCAAAACAGGATAAGAGGATTTATGTTATGATAAACCTTTATAAATCTTAACAATTTAATGTCTTAAGCTATAAAATTAAATATGAATAAATCTGTTTTTGAATTAATTCGTCAGATACCAAATCTCAATAAAGTTTTATTCTTAGCCCATCATCGATGCTAACAATCGACACGCAACTTTATAACGACGTTTATGTACCAAAGCTTTCCGCAGGATTCGAAGTCTAGTCTAGACCATCCATGTCGTCTATTCTCTATTTATCCTCCCGCTTTTACGCTGCTTGGGTTGGCTTGGATCGAAGGAACTATTAAACAACTCGACGTTGTTGTTGTCGATATCATAAATTTCCTGCCGCGGCGTTTATTGTTTTACTAAACTAGCAGGTTTAACGACTTGCTCACACTCAACACATGAGCACACAGCTCTACCATGCACTTATAGACGTTACATACAATACTTGTTCTTGACTTCCAAATAGAAACATATTGAAACAGCTAACTCTTATCGCTCTATTATAAACGGGGTGCACTTTGTAGTTTAAATTTTAACACTTAACATGTTGACTTGCATTGTTAAACTCGTCAAAAACAACTGCGAAGCAAATCATAGTACCTTGAGAGCGTCAAAGCAATTATTTATTGAAACAAAATGTCAAACTAAAGCAAACTTCTACTATTCAATGTTATCGGACATTATATTTCCTCAGTAACCACAAACCTAATAATTATTATCCCAACCCTTGGTTGCGAAAACCCTCAATTTCATTCACTTTGCTTGTGGAGTTTCGTGGTTACCTCGACAACCTCCTTCTAAGCTGACTACCTGTAAATTGTGCATTGTTTACCTAACCCTTTGTTTTGTTGTGGCTGCAGCGTGGCCAGGCAAGTATGATTTGATTGTACGAGGGTTTCCAAACAATCCCTACTCATTATTATCATGTTATTACCAACCAAATTTTGATTGCTCTTTAGATTAAGCTGCCAACTACTGATTACAACTTCAAATTTCTCATTTACTAAATTCATAAACAAACCATTAAAACAATAATTTTAATTAAATTAAAGAGTATGTATGTTTAAACTTATAAAATCTTGTTTTAATTAGAGTGCCAGCAACTAAACTTTATAATACAATCAAAGAGCAAAAGCAAAACTAAACGCCAAGCGACGCAAGCAAAAAGTTTCTTTGTAAAGTTTGATATTGACAAAGTTTTAAGCCCGCTATCATCGTTCAAAGGACATGATATTACGATGCTCATGGGATATCATTTATACATTTGCGTGATTCTCTTTTACGTTTTCCCGTTTTCTATTCAATGCACTTTAATTGAATTTATATAATATTATGATGGCACATGTTTGTCTATTATTGGTCGTAATACTGCTCTCTTGAGAGCTGTAAGCTGTTTTCCGGGTTTTCGACTATTGTTTTCTTCCAACAAACAATTGCTTCTTACTGTAATATCATATACCATTTTCTGATCTTTACACACTGTTTTTACTTATATCTACTGTACGCTGTTAATTTCGATTGCGGTTATATACCAATTTAATGTTGAGTCAAGACCGTTATCCGATTACACGATAGCAACTTTTAATTACATTGATGGGAGATGAGGTTTTACGTTTGTGAGTTACAGTGTTGCCAAACATTTTCCAGTAGAGTAGATAATGTTTGATGTTCTCTTTCAACGATTTAGCGTTAGAATGACATATCGATTAAATGAGAAGCTTTGTTTTCCAAAAATATAGTTAGAGTGGATTTTTGTCTCGATTTCGACAGCTGGCATGGCGTGACGACTATCTACTGAATTGTAAAGCTCATAGTGAGTATTGACTTTGTTCGGCAGGTAAACAAGTTTGAGCTTCCGACCAAAATTTGATTTCGCCTTGGTTTCTTGTTACACGCTCTCGGCGCAAATAATAGACACGAGTTTACTTTGATGGTGCTGGGTGTCCTTGTAGGCGGTGGAAAGTTTAAACTGGAAAGTGGAAAGTGGAAAGTCGTGAGGATATTGAGCTCAAACTCGCCAGCAGGGGTGCTCATGCTTCAACGCATGTAATCGTACATTCAACAACCATGTCGCGTTTAGAAACTAGCGATTCAATTTAAATTCATTTCTCATTTCACACCCTCAAATAAAGCAAATACTACAATAGATTTTCAATTTCAAATGATTTTGTATAGTCACAATAGAGAAAAATTTAGAATTAAAAGTTTCAATTTAATTAAAAATATTGTAAATATTGGTACAATTAAAATATCACTACCAAAAAATATTCAAACAATTATTATATTTATTATTTATAGTTTGTTGCAATTTAATTAAAGTTATCAATAATTCACAAGTTTTAATTAATTTTTTTCGTGTATAACATATTCCCTGAATTTTCATATAAAAAAATAATTGTAACTTTGATTTTTATGTACGAGCTATAAATTTGCTTATGCGGTGTGAAAAAATTACGTCGAGTTATCCAGTGTAATAAAGTTTATGATGTGTATTCTGCGCATGTAATCAACTCGGATTAAACACATTTTTTTAACTCCCAACTTTCTACTGCAAAACAACGTTAAATATTAAAATTATTTTGCGCATCCAAAATTTTTGCAATTGTACTCAATTAGCAGAGGTATTGTTAGAGTTTGAGAAAATTTCATTAGCAGCTTTCAAAACGCGGTACAATTTGTACAAGAAAACTTTACCGAAATGTGAGTTTATTAATTTAGTATGCGCGTTGGTGAAGGCGCCGGGCATTACAGTAAAGTTGATCTTTTAATGAATTAACGGCAACTTTAAAAAATCTTTTAAACTTTTAAGTATTTGTATATGATTTAAAATATGTTTATTTAAAAATAATTTGTTAAAAATTTATGGTTTGCAAAAATTTATGGTAGGATTAAAGAATAAAACTCCTAATCTTTGGGAAAGAACACAAAAAGCTATATCATAAAACGAAGAGTTTTAGTATAATGCAGAGAAAATTAGCAATTTCTTAATTAAGTTTCATTTGAATGAAGCCGGCGGCGCAGCGTACTAAGGCACATCCATATCAGGGGTGGTTGGTTCTCCGGATATATCCAGAGCGCGTAATACCAACGAACGAGTGGATCCGGTACGGAGATAAAAGATAACACTCCGGCTGTAAGAGCAACGACGCTTTTCTTTTGTTTGCCATGGGGGGACCAAACGTTAGGGCTGTGGCCATTCGCCACTTGCTGGAACATGTTAAATCCCGTTATTTAAGAATTTTATGTTAATAAACGTACTTTTATATTATTTTGTGGGGCGTCTGCCCTTTGTTTGTTTTATAAATAAACCCTGCATGCTTGAATGCAGATGCTTAGATACGGGCGCAAAGAGTTGATGGCTAGAAATTAGTGTATGAAGTTGTTCTTACTAATAAAACGCTGTAATTTCCGTTAGTGCCAGCGTGATGAATGGAAAACATTTGCATACATTGTTTCCGAAAGACTTGCAGCGACTGAAATAACGAATTGTTAAGGACGGCGATAGAAGGAAGCGTGTTTGGTTATTAAATGTTTGAATATCGTTTTAATTAAATTTTGAATCAAACAATCATTGTGCTGGTTTCGGTCACAGCGCACAGCACAAATTAATGTTTTACAGTGTTCGAGAATTCTTGGAGTTTGCATTTTGGTAGAGTTGTATTTAAATTTTGTTTGCTTTAGCATAAACTAAGTCAATAGGCCTATGTGTTTTTGGTTTAGCGCAGAGTTGAGTTTTGGCAGTGTTAATTTGATTAATATCTCATTTTTGTGTATTTATTTTGTAAATTTATATTAATGATTTAAAAGATGTCCAAAGCTTGAATAAATTTACCAATATCTAAGCTCATTTTTTGTAGATGTTTCATAAAGATAAACAAAGTGTGCTGGACCAATTTCTGTCTTAAATAAAATAAATCGTAGATGAGATAACGTCACAACTAGGGTACTAGAGACCTAATCAGTGTGTAATTTATTCCACAAGAAACGGATGTTTTCTTTGCTTCATTTCCACAAATTTCCCTCGTCGTATAATCTATCAGCAGGGCGAATAAGTGTTGACTGTTAGTCAACCATTTTCAACGGTAATTTTCTTTTCCGGATATACCAGAGCAAATCTTTTAACCATTAAATTAACCAAACAGTAATTAATTTTGAATTTGCTGAATATTAAGATTTAATCTTGATTTAAAAACAAGTTAAAACGGTTCTTTTATTTGTTTTTGTAATTTTAAATCCGGTTTTATATATCATCATTTGGCATTGACATATCAACATCACAACAATAACTAATTAATACTATCCCTGCATAGATTAGTACCAACTAGGATATGGTGCATTGGTTTCGGCATTGGAATTCTCCAAAGCGACAGGGTTGCACAAACAAAGCATCTTTGTGCATCACTGCAATACGTTAGTGCGTTTGATTAATCTACTTAATGTGCGTATTAATCCGCGTAATTAGTACTACATGTTGACATTCAACTCACAGGCGGCGGCGGCGGCGTGGATTGAAGTGCAACAATCTGGAAAGCAGTAACGCCATATTCTGTTATTTGTCAAACAACACTATTAACCTGCAGCCTGCTATCCGTTCGCGATGGTCCATAGAAACTAAATTAGTTAATTATAGAAAATGATCAATATCGATTCTAAAATCTTGACGTATCAAATCAAATACTATTAGCAATTAGCTAATTATCCATAAAACAAACCTTGAAAGCTTGAAGTTGTCAGAATAATTAGTAATGTTTGCAGGCAAATTATTTTGATTAATTATTTAAAATTTTCCGCTACTTTTATTCCATTTAGAAATATGGAGAATATTTGTACAGCAGACAAAATTACTTGATGAAGGACTAAAGGGCTGAAAGACTGAAGGAATGAAGGAAATGTATGTGTAAAGCTTTGTAACGACTAACGAAGCGAATGTGAAACTTGATGAGCTGACGAGGTCCTTGGACCTTGGGGACACATATGCAAATGACAAATGGATTATCCAGTTACAGTTACGAAGGATGACAGTAATAAGAGGATTACCATGAGAGATTATTCACGGAGGGAAGTTATTAATAAACAATGTGCATGAACTATAGAGTTCTGTGAAATTTACTCAACTTCAACAAAAATCTTTATTATTTAATTACTTTAGTACAACATGTATTAAAATTTATGATTTATTGTATTATTTTTCTTTATCTTAAGCTACAGTTTTTCAAAACTGTCTGTCTATCTATCTACCCCCAAACATTTACAATGCTTTTCTTCTTTCTTATCTAAATAAGAATAGTAATTGGCGCAAGCTTTCAGTGCTAGTCGAGATTCCTTCTAAGAAGTAAAGATTTGTGTGATAACGCTTTGTATAATGTAACTGTTTGAACATTTCAGTCCTCTAGTCCAATTTCTTGTCTGAATCCAGCACACACAAATGCTTCTTTTTTGTAGTGTGTTTCCTTTCGGCTGTGTTTTTGCTCTGATATCATCCCCTCTTTGTGTGCCATCACTTTTTGGTCTACGTAGTTTTAGGCATAGATTTGGAAAGTGCGGTTCTTGATGCTAACAGCGTAAGTACCAGCCGATAGAAACCGCAGAAGATAAGGGATGACATGACTACATTAGCTAAACATAGAAACTGAAACCAGAATTTGCGTACTAGAATTTTGGAAACGCCACGAAAGCCAAGGTTTGAGATATATTGACATTAAACCCGCAAATAGTCATCCTTTGTTTACCTACTTCATAAAATAAAATTTTGTTAATAAATCCTTCATTTTGTGCATTAATGTGAATATATAAAGATATATTTACAAAGTCTTTATTCAAAACTTGTTTAAAACAAAAGTTACAAAATTCAGGATGCATCCAAGGTAAATATTGCCTAAACTTATCGTAATACTGTTGAATACAACAAGTATTTGATATTGTTAATACGTTGAGTACTGTTAGTATGCTAGCCACGAACAAACAACAAAATCCTCGAGGGCGATTTCAAAAGCACACACACCAACGTGTATGCATATTCAGCACCATTCTAAGAGGCCTTGGCTAAAGACAACCCAAGTAAACATATTCCCAACGTCATGTTTTCAATTTTCTAATGGCAACTTGCTAACGTGAGCGTCGACTATAATCATGCTGATAAGAAACCGCGACGCCAACAGCTAAAAGACTGCACACACAAACAAACCAATTGGTTCGACGATGCAAACAATCAGAAAACAATGAGAGCAAATAAAAACAGAAAAAGGTTTATTTCGCACTTCTACGGCATGTTGTATGCGAGTCTGAAGATCAGACTGTAACATTTAGGATGGTATTAAAACAAGGGTAATTATTTCTTGCGCCGCGCACAGTGTCGTAAAACAATCTCGTTAAGACTTTGGTCTTTACGTAATGGGTATGTAAAACAGAACCAATTACAATCACTCGCCGGTCGGCCGGCAGGCACACCGCGACGCGAGCACATTTATACATAAACAGTCTGATTATTAACACTTTGAATGCTGTCCTTTGAAGGTGTTGTTGGCTGAACTAAAAGTGGAGTCGTGTTAGATCTTGAGAAGCACCTGTTTCTTTTTGTCGGCGCGCAGCTTTTAATGCCGGCGAGAAACGAGCGTGGTTTAGCGTTGTTGTTTTTTTTTTGTTTTTTTGTGAAGCGCATTTAATCGCTTGAAATCTATGACTAAGTAATGATGGCACCGCGTCGGACACAGCTGTCAGTTGTAATTGTAATTGTTATCTTCATCTTAAGTAATGGTTTCGTGGGCGTTTAAAGGTGTTAGAGCGGAAGATCTTAGGCATCCGTGTCTTTAACCAAAAAAAAAACAACAAAAAAACGGTATAATGGGAAAGAAACACTTAACAATTCATTAGATGCTTTTTACGTTTAATTAGCTTATATCCTAAAAAGTTCAAATTAATGTGTATAAATAAGGCACAACAAATTTGAAGATTGCAGAAGCTAAACGACTAACGATATACTTTACTTTTTGTGAAGGTTTTTGAAAGGCCTGCCTCTCCTGAACTAATTCCAGATCCTGTCCTCAATGTGCAAACACGTTGATCGAGGCGTCAGAGACTGGGCGTCGATTGTTCGCCGTTAAGCTTCGCGCCTCACTGCGGCCCCAACGCCGCCGACACGGGAAAGCTCTCTTCGGAGATAACTGGCTTTGTTGCTTCATATTATCTTGGCTCAACTCCTCCCTAGCATCTTAGGAACACCTCACATTTACAAAAATTCTATACCGTCTACCATAGATACAATCATAGTTTTTTTTAAATTTGCCAAAACTTTCGTATCACAATTTTCAAAAATTAATAATTTTAGATTTTTGTAGAATTCAAGAATAGTGCTAGATATCTAGAATTGCATATATTATATTTATGCTGTTTCATATGTCATTCTCGCATAATGTAACAAGTAAGTGCGCCGTACTACTATTCGGGACGCCGCCGCCGCGCCGCCGTGTGTGACTTCCAACCAAAGATCTGTCAGACAGGATTTTGTGTGACGGCGATTTCTAAGAGACATGTTAAAAGTTTACATTGCACGCGGCGCACTTGACGCAAGGTGACTGACAAGCGTGGCGGTGCGTTGAGTAGACGCATTGTCTACAGAGGATGGGGCCGACGTCGGCGTTATGTCTGTAACAAGACATGCAAAAGACGCAAGTAGAATTTGCATACTGTAACAAGGATTATTTCAAAATACAACTTTTAATGATTTTAAAAAGAAATTTTAAATTTATTCCTTTAGGGATTTATACCACTATATAATATCATTCTGTACCCTTGCTAGAGAAAAATTGTGTCCAATTATTCGAGAAACTTTGCAAGATAAAAAATAAAATTACCTTCTGTAAAAGTTTAAAAAAATTGAAATTCTAGTAAATAAAAGCTTCACTACCGTGTCCAATTTTTGTCTAAACTTATTGTAGGTTTTAATGATATTTCTCTTAGTTATAGAAATTTATAAATTATAACACCGTGCGTACCTAATTAAGCTTAAAGATGACTGCCGGTGCCTTGTAGAGGAGGGTAGTAATACTAATTACAGTACTATAATACACCCGGGTGCTGTTAATGAAAATATACTCGACTTCACAAAACAGCATGGTGGAGGTGTCTGTTATATGCCAACGACGTCGAAAAACTCAATGATGTGATCGTGAATCTCTCGGCAGATGATTTTAAGAAATTTAAAGAATATAAGAAATTAATTAATATTTTATTATATTGCTTTCCTTATTTTATTCAAAAATCTTTCTAGGTAAGATTGCCATTTATGTTCTTTAGATTGCTTAGTTTATATCAATATTTTACGATATAAGAAAAAGTGAAAATTTGTCGATCCCTTTATGCACATCAATTTCCTTTATTCTATATTTACTCAATATAAAACTCTATCCAAGAGTAATAAATACCAGAAAAGCATTGTGCCAATTAATAATAACTCACCTTTTAATGATCCTCGTTGCCCGTGTTAAAAGGAACCGTTCTCCAGTGCCTTTTCTGCCATATTGTTCTGGAAGCAGAACGTTTAATAACTCCGCGCGTAAATAAGCGAATAAATGGGCGCAAACACATAATAAACGCACAAAGGCAAGCAAAGGAAATAAATAAGTGTTGGCTTATAAAGAGTGGTTGCTATTAATTAACGTAGAGTATTACTCCAAATTTGAAAATTATACTTCGTTTTGTTGAATTAGCGCCAGCAGCTTGCCCGAGCTGAGTAAATTTGTAAATTTGCATACAGTTTAGCACGCAGAATGAAAACAGAGTTTTGAGTTGAACGAGCTCCGCTTTTGTTTGACATTATACACGCATTGTATAAATTGTTTTCATTTCCAGATGTCAATGACAATTACACAAACAAATCAATTACATCGGTCAACTGTTGGATTAAATGAAGCAGAAACTTGATATGAACTGAAAGTAATGGTAGATGTCAATTTATGATTGCTAATGAAAGTCAAACAACGAAGGTAATTAGTTCAGTCTACTCTTTGATTTAAAGTTTGATGTTTAAAGTTTGTTTGATCACATGAAACGTGAATATTGAAAAAAGAATGACAGATGCTGTGAGATGTAATTTTGTTTAGTTAAATTTTTGTTAAATTTTTATATTAAATAGGAGAGAAAGAAGTTTAATTCTTCGTGAGTGTGATTATACTGTTTAAGATGTTAAAATGTAGTTAGTTAGCTACCAAGTTTTGCAAGAAACTCAAAAAATGAAAACATGTCTTGATCGTAATACTTGGAATTCTTGGTTCAGCATACTCTTGGCGGTGCGCATCTTGGTGTCCTGCACAGAACATAAACAATCACCTCGTGTGCATTTAGTAGTCTTTAATGTTACTACCCGCACTAACACTAACTGTTACGCTTAACGAATGTATCAGATTCTGGCAAAGCGCTATTATAATGTCGACTTGGTGAGGACGTGGGAGGTGGTTAGAGACGGTCGGGCGACTAAATGATCCTTCGACACGGCAGCGCCTTTAAAATAAATGCATTATAGTAACGACCGTGCAAAGCTACACCGACGCATAGGTGTGCTAAGTACCTAGTACCTTGGCCGACTGATAGCGCAACACGAACAGGATCCAATGGAGCCAAAGCATGCGAAATCCAGTACATGGGCATACCATTGAAGATGATCAAATTGTTATGGCTAATGTTGGCATTGGCACTGGCACCAGCATCAACTCTGGCACGTAAAGTAAATTGGATGTGTGTTGACAAAGAAAATGCGCCATGCAACGTGCACCAACCACCTTTTATCACACCCAATAAAACATTATTGTTAACTCTTTAACTTCTTGCATTCTTACATAGCTGATTTTTGCATAGAAAGCGCATGTCAATAAATTTTTATCGAATTATTCAATAGCGGATTATCACAAATATTGTTACTCATTACGATTGCAAATTCACTCAATAGCTTATCACATAAAGCCTAACGATGCATTCTTTGGTGAGATTAGGTACATAAACAGCAATCGTTTGATTTCTGATACGCCGCGTTCAAAGTCATTGTTGTGCGCTGCTCAAACCTCAAAAACCGCAACTGGAGGTACATAAGAAAGCTCTATCCGTTTCACGTAGATTAAAATCTTTTTATTTTTAGAATAATGGTAATAACGTACATCGTCGTAATAGTCGCCAATGCGCACCGAGTCCAGACTTCTCTTTGACGCAAAAGGTTCACTTCGTAATCCGAATGCGCCTCGCCACCGTTTGGCCGGATAACATCGCGCAGGAAATTGAATCGAGCTAATATCGCGCAAGAACTACACCGCAACGCGAGATAATGGCCAGTAAAAAGTGGGAAATATTTAAGTCGGCGATGCACTTCTGGTTTTATGTTTCGTGCTGGCTTTCAGTGTCTTTATTTAACTGCGCCACAGCGAAAAAGTACCAGTCAACTGATGCGGACGCGAAAGACAATTTGCAATAGAAATAAACTGCTTTTGTACATTTTAGCTCGACGATTATCTCTGTAATTCCGTAAAAAATTAAACAAAAAAAATCAGAATACGCACTACAAAGTCTTAGTTACAAAGCTTTCAGACTGAACAAAGCACATTAAAGTTTGAAGTTGAAGTCAAAGGTACGATCCCAAAGAAAGTATTCTTTGATCGACATTGTTGAAGTTAAACTCAAAGCGATACAAATGGCCCAGCAATGGAAATAACTTGACGTCAAGTTGTGCTTTTCTAATAAATGTCGCTTTTTGTCATTGTTTAATGGCACATAATGCTAGTCCACGAATCAATCTTCATGCAGGAGGGTCCCGTATTTTCGTTTTGTATTTTGTATTTATCCCTGCATACAAGCAAAGTTTAAATGTTCGTATAATGGCAAACGTTTTTTGTTCGTGGATTCTTTTCATTGTTGTGCGTGAAACCAGACGACGCGAGGCGAAAACTCAGGCACCTGACGGAGTCTCGGTTCAAAAACGTGACACCTGTAGACGCGTTTGAGTGGCAGGATAAAGGACGCATCTAGCGTGCATTTGTGGATCACACGACTGCAATGTCATTGTGGGGTAGAATAATGTTTTGAATTAATTTCGTTTATTTTTCATGTCAGGAAATCTCTTCGGTAAAAAATCCAAAAAAAAAACATTCAAGAAACATTCGAGAGCAAAAACAGCTTTACCAACTTTAGGGTTGTCGTCTTGATGAGTGGAAATCTCACAAGAAATTGACCTTTTCGGTCCAATGGAATGACACATTCTACTCTCCTTCTGATACCACTTTATAGGCTTGTGGTCGGAAGTAGTTCTATACGTCCTTGGTTTCGCGTTTATGATTAATGACCAGGACAAGATAATCACCCATATCTTGTTAGTATAACTTGTTATCCACTCGCATTTACATGGATTGGGGTTCAGGTTTTGTTTCTTTGTCATCATACTATATTAATAGTTTTTGTTGTGTTTCACAAAAATAATATGTTTGTGACTTTTGTTTGAGTACCAATCTATTATTTATTTTTGACTTAATTTGTTATTTTTAAATTTATTGGCTAAGTTCCCAAATTGTTGCTCTGTTTTATGTCATCTTGTTTTTGAGGTTTTATTATGTTCATGCGTTGGCAACCCGCAGTCTATGTTTTTGTCATTACAACCTAGTTGTTAAAGCGCCGCAAACTATCTCGTTGTTTGCTCCTTCGCCAGGCTGCTTCTCTGTCTGGTTGGGATGTCCTCTCGCGCGGGTTGTGATGAAAGTTTAGTGGAAACTTTGTACAAACTAAAATTATACGAAATACTGACTGAATACACTTGCGGCAACTACAGTCTTCACTTGGTCTTAAGTTTAAAGCGTAATGCGCAAGTTTGAGTCATTGTAGTCGTATTCTAGCCCGGGGTGCAAATTTAGGTTAGCGTAACATGACTGAATGAAAGTTTTAGGGAATGCAGATGAAAATCTAAGGATACCGCGGACGACTACGAACTGTTTAAGAATGTATGCAACTAGATCAGTGTAAGATGTTAGTTTAGCTGATGGTTCTACTATTAAATAGTTTATCAGGGTAGATGTTTTGAAGCTAATGCAAGATTTTTGGTACAAATGTTACAAAGGATGTTATTGTAGAGTAAACTGGAGTTGTAATAAGGGTTGAAGGAACTTCTCACCTATCACAATAAATCAGCAATCCTCACGTCCGTAAATTATGGATGTTGTTATGAGCGCGATAAAGGGTGGAATTAGGCAGCGGCGTGGTTGATTACACGGCCAGGAAAGCACAAGCGACAGAGGTCGACGGTTTTCGAAGTAAACACGTTGCGTATATCAAAGAGCAATAAATGCGGGCGTAGCGCGTTAGACGCATGACATAATCCAAGCTAATTCTGCTATTATCGTATGAATTCCCAAGAAGTTTGCCCGTCATTGCCGGGTCGTTACCATAAGCCTGCCTTGGCAACGTGTAAAAATTTTTGGCTTTTGCGAGGAAAAATTAATTTCTATCTCACAATGGAAACGATTCACGAAGGACTGTCGTGCCGGAGATAATAATGAGCTGTTTCTTTTCGGGGCAACTTGCGGTTGGCGGTCGTTAACTACCATCGATCCACCTTCACACATGCGAAGTTGATCGTATCAAAGTAGAAAGGACCAAAATGTTCGACTAGGGAAAAATTAGGTAACTCAGAAATGACAAAAGTGCGAGAGTAAAAATAAATCGAGGAAGCCAAATTTACCGAATGATGGTTGGAAACGTAACACCGAAAGATCAGTCCATTAATTTCTAAATTTCACAATTTTGTTAATTAAATCAAAAATGCAGTGGGTTTTCAATAGAATTGTAAAATAAAAATTCTGTTCTTGACTTAAGTACAAGTAGCACGTACCTAAATGGCAGGAAAGTTTTCCGGTTACAGGATCGAAGGATTTGCCCATCTTTGAAGCTATAATAATGTAAAGCAAGGTCGATAATGCCATGTTTTCAATTGGTCTTGGCTCCGCAAGTTTTCGCTTCCAAGTTTTTGTGTGAATATTATGGATTTATGATAATAACTCGGCCAAGAAAGCAATTCGCGAGCTGGGGAGCGGATGTAAAACCGCTCTGGATTGCTACGTGCCGCGCAAAAATATCTAACTTATACAAGGTACTCGGAAAAGACTCTCAGCGCAACAAAGTGAATTTACGTCTAATTGAATTTGCGGTCTTTATTCAGCATTCTTTTCTTTGTGCAAACAAAATCAATTTCCGCTTTGGTACGCGTTTGCTTTATTTGTCGAGATTCATTCCCCACTGACGAGTCGTCTCCAGTACGTATTTCTAATTCAAACGTTGACGTTTACATGCACAATTACAACACAGCATTGAAATGAATTGTTATGTTAGTGTCTGGATTTTGCGCCTGGCACTTCTAGAGTGGATGACAGAGCAGATTCTAACGCATGTTTGGTTCCAGTAATAGTGTTTATGTTACTGCCACCTCCGACGTTGCGCAAACAAACAAATAGAAGATCGATACTTGTGGTATGAACATAACAGCGTATTTATTTTGTTTTGTGATGTTACAATTTACACAAATAACGTCAACACCAAAGCTTAGACATAAAAAGTACAATATAATAATGCCACTATTTGCCAGATGTCGCTAGTAACTAAAAATGTTGCTATTAACAATTTAAATTTTAAGTTTTGATTCTGTAAATGTAAAGAATAAAGGAGATTTTAACAATTTATATAAACACTATTTCTGGATTTGTGCTTTGAAAGCTCAACTTGGTTCTTTGTTAAAGTTCCACGTGTCACTCTAGCGAACGTGTTTAAGTTTGAATACAAGTCTGAAAGCGTTTCATGTTTGGGTAAGTATTAACTGGTAAAGTTATATAATTAAATTTATCTTGACTAGAGTTTATCAGTAGGAGTTGTTTAAAAATAAAGATGAATTATTCTGATGTGTATTTGATTTTTATGATGATTTGTTTCGTTGGTTGGTGTGTCTGCATGCTAATAACTCATCTTGCAAAGGGCAATGCACACTATTTAGTTATCGGGAAATGCTAATATTGCCCTGGAGTCATAGACGCCAGTTCGAGTTCGTGCGGCGTTGGTCTGCTAATGTAATTACTTCACTGCGCACCAGCTTGCAGACGGCGGCCTGCGCCTCTCCAAAGTGAATAAATATACCAAACACAATGCAATATCATGCCACATTAAGATAAGGCGAATGACACACTTAGTTCCTCGTAAAATTCCTAATGAAATATCAGCACGCAACGGCTGCGTTCTGCCAAGAGCTGGTGCAACTTAAGGGTAGTAGTAGACTGGCATGGCAGGCATTATAATAACCCACGTGGATGCATACCAGACGAAGCGAGCATATCGTGCCAAGCTATACGAAATAAACGTTTATGCTCGGCGGTCGTTTGGCTTGAGTTATGCGCAAAGGCCATCAACAAATTAAATCTTCGTCGAAGGGCGATTTTCTTAGTGGGTTTGATACGCCCCAATTGCTTTATATCTTGGCCACTAACGGTTAGCTGGGCTACCGCTAATTTATTGACGCCTGTCTAACAGGTAATCGAGATTATTCTATCATTGCGTAACCTAATTACGTTGAGATTGCCTGACGCTTCAATTAGGATTGATACCAGTTAGCTGTAACTATGCGAAGCGTTAGATACCTATTGCCACGTTGGGCAGGCCAAGGAAGTTATTTAACTGACTGGGGTTCCAAGTTGGACAGGAATTAATCACAAGTGGATACTCACACGGACAGGAAGTTTACTTTAACTTAGCAATCGAATGGTTGCTTGGTGATTACCAAGATTTTCAAAGCTACACACTGTAGAGTAGAACGAGAACTGAACTGACACAAGGGAACACTGAGGTGAAATGTTAGTTCAAAGACAAGACAGGTAAAAGTTGGAGCTCGCAATTGTGCACACGGGTGAAAGAGTCTTCGTGCATGGCGTGCTGGCAGCAAGTTTGAAATCAGTGAAAACTTCTCGATGGCGAAGCCTCATTATTCAAGTAACAAATTAAAGCAGTTAGAAACGGCGCCCTTGCAATAAATAAACTCCCTCGCAAATGTTGAACGTAGAACCCAAGTTCCAAGGAAGTCTGGAAGCAAAGGAGGACGTCCAGTTGAAGTAGTCAGTAGAATGGTTCACTGACATAGCGAAGTAAAAAAAAGAATGCAATGGCAACAAACTCGCAGCGCGCATATTGTGTATATTTCGCTTTTATCTTTCTTCTGAATCGCAGTACACAATTAATCATTTTGTATAACATTAATTGCTCGGGACTTTTATTGTCTTGGCATGCCCTACTTCCGGATTCAAACTTTATTAGGAACATCTCTTTCCCCCTTCTTATTTCTGACGAACCCAACAATACAGAAGTTTAGAAAGTCCAAAAAAGTACAGGTACGATGAGAAAGAAATACCTAAAAAATAATTTCAATGTGGAAGCCATGTTTAGCCATGCAACCATCATGCAAGTAAAACACCGGAAACTAGATCATATCGTAGTCGCAGTGCACGCAGTGTTTTCATTGGTAGTTCTATAGAGAGCGGAACAACAGTCACGAATGTAATTGGTAGTCGTGTTTTGTTTTTTATTGCATGCAGGCTTGGGTCGTTGAAGCAATGAACGAAGACAGCTCGGTTGGTTGAGCTATTAGGAGATCGGTGGGTGGAATGTAGGAGAGAGGAAATGTCATACACGAAGGAAGAAGGCAAAGCCCGACCCGACGACGACGAACGCTCGACGTATGAATATTAATGGCACCCGTGAGAACGCCGCGGAAGCATTATAGGATTATTTAGTGATCAACGCCCCGTTACGCGGTTGGGAATAATTCTGCTACAATTTGAATTTAAAATTTTTAAACATAAAACAATGCCTTGCAAACAAAACCAAGCAAAGAAAGTAAATGGATAATTCTTGATAATTTTTTTTTGATTTATATATTTTGTGTTTTGGGGTGAGAATTTTTCATTAGAATTATTATAGATATAGATAGTTTAAAAGTCATTGTACTAGTTAGCGTGCAATGACGAGTGGTTGTGGTAAAGTTGACGGCGGGAGCAACGACGACGCGGGCGGCAATTAATTTTCCCATCTTGGCGCGCCGCGTTCTCTTGTCGAATAGATTGCTCTTTAATAGAGATTACTCATAATACCAAAAAGCCGCGATGACTGCGAACAGACGCGCACAATGCCCCGCCAGCCAGCCACTTCAATTTCACAATATTGAAAATTTAATTATGTCGAACCGCAAACCGTCACTTACAACCGGCGCGACGGTGTCTTCTTATTAAAATTTACCAATCTATGGCATTAGTTTGCTTAAATGTTACTTCCAGCAAACACCAATATTGAAACCATTTTTTTTTTACATTTAAATTAAAAGTTGTACACTAAACGCAACTTTTCTGTCAAAATAAAATTTTATGCTTTGGTGCGTGTGTCAAAAAACTACTTAGCAATTAGTTTCGGCTTTCATTAAAACTATTTGTGTTACTATTTGTTAGCATAGAACAACATTATTACTCGAACCTAACAATTTACTATTAGATTCAGAGTTGGAATTCTAGTTAGCAATTTCTCAATTAATTATAACTTAGTAGCAAGACAAACTGACAAGCAAGCAACCACTAGACTCTATTCATCGATGCAAACAAGCAATCCTATTGGATCCTTTAAATGGCTTTGTATCCAACCTAACTTTTTACTCCAGTTTGTTTTGAATTAAAGACCAACCCCGTTCACAACAAACAGCAACTACAAAAAAGACTATAATTCATTTTATTTAAAGAATGTGATGACATTTTTAACTCCGCCGATCAGGGCAACTCGTCTGCGATCTGCAATACGAAACTCAATGACGATCGATCACTTTTGTTTTCGTCTTGGCAGCCTTCCACCTAAAATGTCAGCAGAAGCGTCGGGGTCTAATGCAAGTTTATTTCGATTGCGCTATTCATCCTTCTATCGCCAGACGACGCGGGTCATGGCATGACGCTGAATTTTGCCACCAGGGCGAAAGTCATTTATATCAATGTGAGGCGATAATGGCCGTGAATTTAATCCTATTGTGCCAATGAGATAATCTAATAGAAAAATAAAAAGCAATTTATGAACGATGCTACGCGTGCGAACGCCACCGTAACCCAACCCCACAACTAAAAAAAAGGGGATGATTTTTATCCAGAGACGTATTAAAACACACAGCATAAAATAAATGTATCTGATTTAACTTTAAATATGTTTATCAAACCACGCTTTGAACGGTTAGGATAATTAACCCTAAACCAACACGTGTCATCCGTTCCACCCTCCGTTTTTTATCATCAAGTTCATTCGCACATAAATTAATATAGGGCGCATTAGCAATATTAAGTATGCATGCGTGTAGTTTGCGCGTGCGTGCGGGGCGATAAATTATACTTTGTCGGATTACTGCGGCCGTGGTTATTGTTATTACTCGGCGAGCAAATACTTTGCGGTTTACACAAGATATTAATGTGGGCCTGGTGGGTGTACGGCTGCTGGTGGTGGAATAATATTTTGAATATTCTTGTGTGCTATCGGATGATGTGTGGCCCTGTGCAGCGTTACGCGTTGCATCGTTGAGGGTCGGGGTTTAAACTAATTTAAACAGAGTCAAACCAGCACCCTGGAACCACATACTACACCAGAAACGGGCCTAAAGTAACACCCCGGACATGTTTAACTTAAAGGGAGTAGCCTGTTATGAATGTTAATTTAATATTTTTTAGTTTTGGGGTGGATAAATGTAATTTATTGTTATTTAATAAAGAATACGTGATTTATTTAGTTAACATAATTAACACAAATATTATCAAGTTTGTATTTTATCCAGGCTTATATAAATTATTTGTTTTTGCTGTTATATTTTAGTTAATAGTTGAATCGGTAGATGTCGTTGTGAATAGTAAAATAAAATAATTTGGTAACGGGGGTCGTTAGAGGAATGCAACAAAGTGGAGCGTGTAGCGCGTCTCATTTTCGAGACGCAAGCACTTGAACGGAGGCGGTGCGACGCCGTGGTCACACACGGCGGCCGTCGGCGTGGCGCGAATTTTGCAAAAGTGCAATTGTCGCGCGAAACGGTAGGCATAACTCCTCCGAAACGGCTGGACCGATCGGGATTTGCGTGACGGCATCGGAAAGCGAGTGAGACAGCGGGTGGAGTAGTCTGGGTGCGACTGCGGATCGGACTTCCACCGCCCCCGCCTCACGCCTCCAAAGTTGACCCATAATTTTGCGCATACCCATAGATTTTACATGGTTCACTATTATATTATTTGCTTAATTTATTTATTTTGTTTGGTGTAAATTAATATTAGGGCTGAATACAAAAAAGAAATCATAAATTATCAAATTCAGAATAAATTATACAACTAGTTGTATTTTGTCATATCATATGCTGTGAAATAATTGAATTAAAATTTATTTAATTTTTAGTCAGGAAATTCGTCCGAATTTATTGTATTTTCACTGTTGTACAATTTCACAAAATATGATTCAATACGGATGTGAAATATTAAGGCAAAATCAAATGTTATGCAGTTTGGTCGCTGTCATTAAATATGTAAACCGTTTCGATTGAATTCTACGGTAACATTTTGGTTTTAACTATGAAAAACGTCATGTCAATGTTTTGCTTTTTATTGTATTAATGATTTATAGGTTGGAATACAAGCAATATTTTAAAAAACATCAAATGTATACAACTAACATTTTTAAATTTAAACACTGGATTTTTTAGGTTATTAATGTTTGGCTTTTTGACTTTAAATAATTTTTCTGTTGTTATTCCACACAAAGGGTAGTTTTTGTTAGTATGTGTACATTGCACACGCCTTTATCATACACACGAACAACCCGCACGTTTGCAGGTCACGTGCTTGGAAAATTCTAACTTATAGAATGACTAGCACTTATCGATAGTTACGTTTTTTGGAAAGCTTCTAAATAAGGAACTAACGGTAAAGATTTAGGGGAGTTAAAAAACACATTATGTGGATTTACACAATCACAAACTACAACGGATATATAGGGAATAGTCTGAAACATTTTTCTTTTAAAAATATCTGATTGCAAACTGATTTAGAGAAAATATAAAATTACCAGTTCTTTATTGGACATTTCTACTAATTTTCTTTCTAGAAATGCTAGTCTTTATCATATCCTTAAATTTAAAACAAAACTAAGAAAACATGGAATCAAGGAACACAAATATAAGGTTAAAAGCTTATATTAAAAATCATGGATCAAGGCAGAAAAGATCATTCAAAAATTCAGTAATTGCAAAACAACACAACTTAATTTGATAAGTTTTCAGATAAATAAATTGTTGGGAATTAAATGAAGAAAAACTTCAGTCTTTCTCACTTTCTGTAAAAAATAGAATCTTGTTTTTTTATCAGAAACTGCTCCACTTTTTAGAATACTTACCCCAACTTTTATGAAAACTTTATTTCTTTTTTTAATTTTTTTTGCCGAGTCTCTACAATGTCCAACAGTATCGATCCAAAGATAAGTTCTATTCTTGCAGATATTTTTGTTTGGGCCTCGATATTTTTTATCGTTTAATGGCAAAGTTTCTATGCCGCTTGATTAACCTACGAACTCGTAATTAATTTAATTAGTTTTTACGATCAATCACTCTTTCAAACTCAGTTTACAATGTACTTGAAGTAAATCCCAATCGCTTTTTTCTAGTTCTTTGTTAAGTTGGCAAGCTATACTAAACTTTCAAGAAAATTGTCTTCACGGTACATTAAAGATCATAACAACATCAAGTAATAAATAATCGTCCACGATGGTTCTAAATTTAAGAAATAGGGACTAATGCTTTTAAGTTTAATTAGAGCTATGACGACTTAATTATTTCAGAGCGCAACGCGAGTACCTTTATTAATCAGAAGTAGTAATTGAAATATCAAACTTTATATTACTCAGGAGAGCACGCGCAGGTACACGAAGAAGAAAACGCTCCTTTGGTAAAGAATGTCATGGGGTCCGTGAGTGTGACTCACAGGGATCTTTTAGGTCGCTACGGCCGGTCGCTCCTAATTAAACTTTTCGCTTATATTTTCAACTTCAGAAGCTTTTATTTTAGCGTTAATTAATTGCATCACTCACAATTCTTTTGCTCCACTCGACCCGCGTCTCCATCATATGACACAAAAAAATATTAGTGAATAGAAAAGATAAAAGATATTATTTATTTCAAAAGAGTTGTTTGGCTTCGTTTTCCTCAAGCTAAAATAATCAAATCAAATTTAATGAAAACATTACAGCCCGGCGTCCTTAGCGTCACAACGGACCAGTCCAGGGGGTGATGAATGAAGATTCATTCGCTAAAGTTTTATCTTTGTTTCATTTACAAATCGCGTTTTTTCATAAACGCTCTTTTTGCTTGGCGTTGAATTTCTTTTTCTTGGGAATTGAAAAACAAGGTTATCCAAAATTTCATCTACATTTGTCTTGTTTCCATCGAGGGATAATAATAAAAAGAACAAGGCAAAATGTAACAAAACAGCACAAAATGTAATATAATTACATCAGAAACGGAAAATTGCCTTTTCATCATCAAAAGGATGCTAAGCGACCCGACACGCAAGAATCTCTTTGCGTGAGGGTTGGCAACATGTTTTGCTTTACACAACCTGCGATGCGAAGGTTTTGAAATTCCGGTTAGGTTTTCGAGTTTGAGGGTTACGATAATTACTTAACGTAGGGTGCATGGCACATGCAACGCATGCAAAGAGTGCTCAAAGAAAGCGCGTTTTTCGCTTGAGAAAGGACCCTAGTTCGGTGACGACGACGCGTTAAGCCAAAACTCGGCATATTCTTACTTCTGCTAAGGGGAAGTTTATTGTAAATGCATTTTAAATGTAATAGTATTTCCCTGCGTCTTCCATGCGTTTCATCCACTTAGTTCTCCTTTCCTCGTTAAATAAAACTAAAAAATATTAAAATGTTGTGAGGCGTGATTAATTTTCTTTTTGAACACAACCCAGATGACTCATATTTTTGATGATGTTAATTAAAAATCTTGAAATATGATTGCATTGTTAGCTTAAAACAATTAAAATTATTAGTTACACACTAATTTATTATAATCTAGTTTACAATTAGGACTTATATGATTTATTTTGTAAACTCCGGTGTATAATTCGTGAAATCAAGGATTATAATCATGTTTAGATCTCATTGTTAGAACAATTACACATGAAAAGTTTAATTAACTGGTTGGGTTCTTAATAATGAAGTTATTTATTTGTTGACTTAATTATTAATATTACTGACAATGGAGAAGCTACGCAGTCAAAAATTAAATTAGAATAACAAATATGTGTTCACGCTCTGTGCGCTTCTGAGTTGGAAATAATTATGTTTATTATTATTGAATAATATACGAAAATCGTATTGAAAACAAAAGCCAAGACGGTTTTATATGAAAGGGGAGAGCGCGTGGGCGTGGTAATAATTTAAACGCTACGGAATAATAAAATACTTGTCAGAGTTTTAAAAAGTTTGTTTTCAGTTGGAAATAGCGGCTATTATGATTGAAAACAAGAGATAATTTACATTTGTTATTTTATTCCAATTAAATACAGAGTAGAATAACTTAATGTTATTATTATTCTTTAAAGTTTTGTAATTTTAAAGTTTCAAACGCAAATTATACCAAAATAAATTGTGTTTTATTAAGTTACATATTAACAAAAACTATGGTTTTGCTTTCACACATCTGGAATTTTTATTAAAAAAATACTAATTGCCTCAAAAAAATGATTGTAATTAGTCATAAACGTGTATAATTTGTAATATCACTGAAAAAAATTCAAATTGTGGCCTCAAGAGTGGCCTAACCTCTTAAATTCGATTAATTTCTAAAAGTTTTTCATTTAATCTTCAATTTGTAAGTATTTTCTTTTTTATTTTTGTAGCAATTATTGAATTGTTGCACCAAAAATGTTGTTTTTGGAATTAAAACGTCAAAAAACCTGATTATTCATATGAATATTCAAAAAATTTAACCACAAAAACTTTTTAAAATAATTTCTGCTACATGTGTCAAAAACTATTTTGAATTTCCCTGTTAATAAACAAAGAAATCGCGTGTTGTTGCTCGCAAAATTAAATTTTTCATTAAATAAAAACTTGTAGAAATTAGTATTTCAAGTACTCTTCACTAGTCTTTATCTGATTAAAAATTTGCTAATAAATTAGAATTTTTGCCACTTGCCGCACTGCCAGTTATGCGTCATTGCAACCGCCACCGCCACCGCCACCGACGCCGCATGGACGATCGCGACGGTTGACTGGCGCTTGGAAATTAATTTCGCAAAGCAAACAGGAAATAGCGAATGCAGCAGACTCGAATTAAATGCTGCAGATGAATGAATAATAAGCTTACACAAAGTTATACCAATCGTATATAAATAAACAAATTTAGTGTAAATCTTGAAAATTTACAAAAAATATCAAATATAGAATTAATATAAAATAATTTCATTTAATTATATCCAATTAAATATTTTCTAAGTAAATAAAATTCATTGATAGTTTGTAACATCTAGTATAAATGTGTGTATTGTAAATTCTAGAGTACACAAAATATTGCACATTAAATAGAATCAATCAACCGACAGCGTGGTTTGTGGTTATCAATTAAACACAAGGTGCTTCAGTTGCGCGCAATTGACGCATTCATTTTTAATCGTGTCCGCATTTTCATTCCACCGGTGCAGCATCCAGTTGCGTAGGTAAAAACCAAAAAAACAGGAGCGAACGGGAAAATGCAAAAAAATTATTTTGCTTCAAAACAACCAACAAACATCAACACGAAAAAAAATGTTAATTAAAACTAGCGTTTGCGTTCTGTTTTTGGTGCAGTGTTTTCCCATCAAAGTGAAACAAATATTTGTAGTATTTCAATAATTTTCCAAAAATTGCAAAAAAAACTTGTTAAACACTTTTCAGCCAAACCAGTCACTTCACAAATTGTTTTTTTTAAGTTTTTGAATCAAAATTACTTAAAAAATGAATTAATTGGATTTGGAATATAAAAACTTGACCGATAAACAAACAGTGGTTAAAAAGAACGGAGATTAATGAACAGTGATCCCGTAAAAGTTAAAATTCAATGGTTTGATTGCAAATGAGAAAACTTGACTTTGATTAAAAAAATTTTAAATTAGTTTTGCAATCAATTTTTCTTACGCATATTTTCAAATTACTAACATTAGTCTACAAAGTCTTTGAAAGTAATTAAAAGTAATTTACAATATTTGCATTCAATGGTTATTTATACAAGGTGTTAACTAAAATATTTTAACAAAAAATAATATTTATTTGTTTTAATTTAAAACTCAGCGTCGTAATAAGTGTAAGAAGCTTAAACTGAGTAAGAAGGTTTTAAATCAGATTTAAAGTTATTTTGTTATTTTCACCACTCATTTTTAATTATTAAGTTTTTGTTCAAAACTTTTCAGCTCATTCTTTAGCTGTTTGCGCACATTTCATTTGCCTCTGTTTGCTTTTACAACTCTTGGCAAACTTTTCAGGAAAATGAAACCTAAGGATTAACACAACGAAAAAAAATACTTGAATGCAGAAAAATTAAAATTACTTCAACCAAATATTTATTTATCAGAATTTAAAGTTTTTGTTCGAAGAAATTTAGTTATTAACTTTTGTACAACTAATATTCTATTACATCTGATGAATTTTAATTTGTGTTTGTTTTTGTTTTTTTTTTCACCTGGAAAACAAACAGTTTGAGATTAAAAACATTAAAAAAATACATACAGATTGAATTATTGTGGAATATGGATGTCATAGACGGAAGACTTATGTCGGCCGCCTCCACAGCTCGTCTGTGATTAATAATCGCCGACGCTGATGAAACGCGAGTTAAACAAGGCCACGCAATCGCAAATCCTGGTACACGGGGTGCTCAACCACCGTTTGCTGGCCCACTTGAATCATCTTGGTATGCGTTGAGCCACCATCGCCGGCGGAAAGAGAAGCAAACAAGATGGAAAGATTCGCCGGCGAGGCGCAAAAAATGCAAAATCGTTGAGCTTTATTTATATTCGGCAATAAATAATCACGATTGTGCGTGCGCCGGAATAAATTCGTTTTTTCTTCCAATAGAAAATCTCAAGGTCCTTTTACTTGTACCAGATTTCATTCTGTTTGCGTCTCGTCGGTTTCGACCTTACGTTCATCAATTTAATTATTTCTACCACATTTGGAACAATAATAAATTTATAATTTTACAATATTTTAAAACAGAGAACTTTTTTTTAAATTTAAAAATACTATAAACATATAAACTATATATATATATATATAAATATATCGAAACGTGGAGTGTTCCATGCAGAACGAGTTGCCGAAAAACACACCAAGTTAGAGTTGTCGCGAATGCGAAAAAAAGGTACACGAAGAACGTCCCGTCCCGAACCGTCCGGACGAAATGTAGCAGAAAGATGATAAAATCCTATTTATGGTTATAAATAATACCGTAAATCACTCGCCTCCTCTCGTCGGCGAAATGAAGGATTGATCGTAAACAAAGTCTTTACATCGTTCGGATTTCCAATTCCACGATTTGGTATTGCCACGCCAGGAATTGAGAGTGTAGAACAATCGCTTCAAGTGTGCGGTCGCCTAAGAACGGCTTCGAGTTACGGTCTTCTCATTGCGTCAAACCACACTCAACGTGTTTCACCACTTCTGCAATCATTGGCGACGCAAACATATAGCGAATAGCCAAATATCAACTTATCGACTGTAGAACTCCTTCCAGGCACGAATGACTTTGCTCTAGGAATTACCACGTTATACCTACTGAACTTTATAGATATACTGAAGGTTACAAACTTATAAAATGCAGCATTATCTTTAATTTTTGGTATATAGGTATTTATTGTTTTAATTACATTCAAAATCCAGAAGTAAGATTGTGTTGCGTTCATAATTAATTTCTGTTTGAATTGAGTTAACGTGCCTATATTAGTTTATAGAAGGTTGTATGATGTTAAAAGATTAGGTAGACCCTTGGTCAACATGAAGTTCGACCGCTATCTGCGGTCGGGAAGATCATCGCGCAAGTAATGCCGTGTTAGCTGGTGTGTAAAACCGTATTATTATTGCTCAGACGGGCCAGGAAGGTGAGTATATATCGATTGCATTTTATGCGGTTTCGGTTTTGGTCGAGCGCCCATAGCGCGCGAAAATCCAATAACTGTGGACGCTCACGCTCTCCAGCAAAATACCTTATTTATGCATTCACCAACTATTATTGCTCGCTGCACGACGACAACAACACGATTCAAGCAAACGTGAGTAAACACTTCTACTGGGCAACCCACTTTTGAGGTAAGTAAAGGTTTACACCTTCATCTACGGCGGTACAAATTTTATTAAGTACAATATACACACAAAATATTAAATAAATGAAGAACTCACATGGACGGTGAGAGAAGAGTCGTTGGAACGGGGCTGCTTTTATACATAACATTATATATACTATGGCATTTTGGGTAGAGACATCACAAGTATCGCCATCTAGTGTTGGCTGCCGAACACTTACTTAGGGTTCTTGTGGTCTCGTTTGGCAAAGTCATTTAGCACTTGCATATACAAACACTACATGACTATAAAACAAATTCTATTATTGAATCAATGTCTTCCTTGTGGAAATATCGTGGTTAAATAATTCTTTCTTTCGACGCTAAGTAGAGTTGAATGGAGTGTGAGAATTAGACAAATGGTTGTACCCATTGCGCAATAAATACTTTCCCATTGCCAGGTCCACGATTGGACTTGACTTGATTCATAGATCCGAGCGTTGTTGCATTCGTGCTTCAGTTTGTTCATCAGTTACTCATTTGCTCATCCAGTGGTAACCCGCTAGTTTGTGCACTTGTACGCTTGTAGTTGCACAGCGACCGTGTTATTATTTAATAAGGCGATAAATAATATTGCGGTGGCACAAAACATGGATCACCCGTGGTAATCTTAACGAGCATCCATAGATTTTCTATCATCAGATAAGCGCGCGCTAGATATGCTAAGTGAGTAGCGTGAGCTGCACTTGCTTCGCTACCTCGAAGAGTGCTGTACGAACATCGGATAGACATGTTCGAGGATGCCGACCGACCAAAACGGCATAATTCAAAACGCTAACAACTAACACCTATCATTAATATCGGCGCACCAAAATGTTCATATCGTGCCGAGTCACGTTAGAGCCCGTTTGGCTTTAATTATACGCACGAAACGTTTAGGAATTAACGCAAACTATTAAATATTTAAATCTTCTCTGCAGGTTGTGTTTATGTAAAATTGATTTTGGTTAATGTTGGATGTGAAGCAAGCTTTAAAAATAGATGACATAATATACAGCTTTATGGATTGTTTTTGAGGGTTGCAACAACAACAAATCCAACCTAAATCTACAAACAGGATTCTCATTCAAGGGTTGAAATTTTAAGTGCAGATAAATAATGCATCAGAGCAACCGGTGTTGTTGTTATTATACATGTCGGTTCTAACCGCCTTTGTGCGCGCACCTCCTGCCATTTCGACGAGTGTAATTCTGCTCCCTTTTGCTGTTTTGTCGCCTAGTTCACCAGCGTGGAGATTGTTGTGTATTCGGGCTGTTCGTTTGTGGCATAAATTCTATTGTTGATCGTGTCTCTGGTGCTCCGGGTCGGCGAGGCAATTCGCGACCAAAGCACGCAGCCTCCGCCGTGCAATATTTATCATAAACGCGGGTCCGTCCGCTTTTATCACGTACGCGCCTCCGCCCGGTCTGTTCTCGAGGCAGAATCAACAAGAACCCTTCGATAAATACGTGCTCGCGCGGGTCGACACAAAGCAAAGCCTTACGAGTTGCGAGTTGCGGGTAATCCTGATTTTTTCCGACCCCGGCTCTCGTTTTCCGGCTTTTATTCGTCGTTTCGCCACCGCTATCGAAATGATTTTGCTGCCGTCCCACACAAACGTGCTGGTACTGATAATACATAAATGTATGTTATATGCCTGTTTGCCTTCGACGTGCGATAGTGCCAAAGAAAAAGGTCAGCCAGTTACTAAGCGCAGAGTATAGAAGACAAATATGTAATTGCGCAGGATTTCATAAAAATGGAAGAGTCGGAAGCTGAGCCCACATTGTATTGGAGTTTGGCAATCGGTTTGATCTGTCACAAGGGAAAACGTATCGATTTAGCTTCGCTCCATACTACACTCTTAAACACTACATATACAATTTCTATAATGTTTTTTATGGCTTTCATTCAAGTTTGTGTTAGGGTTAAGCTATGTGTGCGTGTGTGAATGTGTGTGTCCTTCCAATTATACGTCTAAACGCCCATCGAGTAAACCAAAAACGCTCGATTCTTTATGGCATAGCTGTTGGAAAAAATAATAACTTCTACTGCGCTCCGGGGAGCCATGTGGCAAATTACGTTTTAAATGAGATCAAATTAGAAGCCATCAGAAATCTATCAACAAATTGTTGCTTCAGAAGCACGTACCACGCCAACACTTGGTTCTTCATATGTGGCATACCTTACCGAATTGCGCTACTGATTTTTTGTTTGGTTTTTTTACGTTTTGTCGGCTGGGATGGTTCGCGTTAAAATGTTGCCACCCAGCAGGTAATTAGAGACTTTTTTTACTGGCAAATTGACGTTATTGTGCGCGACAACGGAATTGCCGCTGGAAAATAATCATCATTTGCTTTATATCATAGTTCTCTAACTGACTGACATGTGCACTGAATGTGACAGTTTTTATTTAAACACTTCAAACGCGTTCCAATTGGGATCCATTTACTAAGGGTAACAAAACTTGTCTAGGATAAAAAAAATGTTTAGTTTATTTCCGGTGATTGTTTAACGTAATACTACTTTTTTACTAAAAACGTATTTTGATAATTATGTGATGTTAAATGTTATACACACATAAAGTTAGGACTGCTCACAAATTTATTGGAATGATTTTTTATCATGTAAAAATTTTCCGTTTCCAATGATTAAACTTTTATTCACATGAGAAATCTAAAGAAAGATTATACTTTTTAATAAAATGCTGCATGCCCTTTTTCAGTTTCTTGATCTTGAAGTGTATTGCAACCCAAAAATAATTTCCTTTCTATTTCCTGAATCACGTATCACACATTTTACATTGCACATGTTACATCCGCTAAATTCAAATCTGAATATCTTCATAAAGACTGAGAATTAATAATTGTCAAATTCTTTTAATCGCTTGACTTCTGTTTATTCGGGCATTAATATTCCAAATAAAAACCATCCTGAAAAGTCACAATCGACTTGCTTCAAAGCATAATACCAAGCTACTATAATAATGTGCCCGCAGGAGCATCAAAGTTTTGATCTTTTTGCCAAAGTTCTTTGAAAATATTACTTTGGATATTCCAAATCATTCGCTTCAAATGATTTCAAACATTATAGACGTATTTATGAGAAATATTGTACTTTGTAAATAATTTTTTGTTATAAATTTAATAATTCGGACAATTCTTGGAACTGATCAATTCAGGTTTTTGTAAAACGACAACTTTGAATGTTAAAGAAAGCTAACCTATCTCAACCTTAACTGCAAAAAATGTATCACTTGTTTGTTTATCAACGCAATTTTAAACATTTCTTTAATTATTTGCTAAGTTCACCACTTGTAGACAAATTGTCAATAATTGTCATGAATTGATCAAAGAATTTCTTACATCAAGTTTGTTAAGTGTAGGCTGAGGAGCAAATAAAGTCGTTAGCAAATCTAATTAGTGAGGTAATTAGTAATCTTAATTAGTTCCAATTATAAACACGCATCAAATACGTGGGTATTAATTGTACACAAACAGGTCTCAGATACTAGGAAAATATTTATTGGCAACTTTCGTTTATATTTTATTGTGTTCACATTGGCAAAATCTAAAAGTAAAATTAATTTAATTATCGATAGTTAATAATACCATAAATTTACATTCTGATTTTTTTTTACGTTGCGAATATGGATGAACATTTTCAAATGTCACTGGCAGTCTGTGTACATGGTATTCCTGATGCTTCTTGCACCTGTCGTGTTCCTCCGTAGTGCATATCCCGATCTTTTCCTGAGTTTCATCAGAGAATCGCGTTGTGTGCACTCTAGAATGTCACCGCCACGCTTGCAGCCTGCATCGTGCACATCATGCACTTGGGAATGGCTTATTTCTGCATCGGTGCATGCATGCAAAGTATGCACTATAGATGACGTTTGAAGAGATGGGTTTGTTATCAAACGTAATTGCATAGGAAACGGATTTACTAAGTTTTCTTTTGATGTCCTAATTAATCAAACGTAAAATAATTCGTAAAATTTGCAATTTTGTTTTTTCTTTTTTACTTTGCAGGCTTATAAATTTGTATTAAGGCCGTCTCGTGACGACCATTCTAAGAATGATGCCGTCATCAATTTATTACCCTTAGATGTGACCCTAGCAGCCACACGCATTTCCGCACTAACGCAAAATATCGAAATTTATACGAAAAACATCCGCCCCAAGCCGGTTTACATTGAACAAGTACAGCAGGCACTACGATAGAAAACTAGATTTTCTCACCCTCCTGCTTTAACGCATAAATATTTTCCATGCTAAAGCATTACGCGCCTCGTGTTACTTGCCACCACGCCTGTGATAGCTGGATGACTCTATGTCCCCATGCCCGAAGCGAGTAACCTACTAGGGTGGTGTATCACTACCCTCCTCGCATATTCCCCTGGTGTGGAACATCAGGTCGTACAATGCATACAGCGCCAGAAAAATGCTTGCGGAATGTTTTGCACATCGCACAACATATTCGGGCATTGTCAAATTCATCACTCGCATAACTAAACAACTACCAGCGGGACTACATCGCGTTCTCGTCACATGAATTTGTAAATCTGGCTATATGGCCATTTTGTTTTGTACGTGTAAAGACACGTTGTTCGTGTTTTTTTATTATGATGCATGCCTGTCATCAGCGTAATGAATAATGAAAAATTATGACAAAATTTATGCCCCCAGAGTCGAAACTGGAAAACATTCTGCGACGGTTTGTGTTGTAATTTAGGCGCAACATCATTTTTTCTCCAAAGAATTAAATTAGCTCCCGGTTATTCGTATTTATATTTCGTTGCAAGGTATGCGAGTATTTGCAAGTTGTTCCTTATAAATCTCAAAAATAAGATAAATTTAGCGCGCTCTCTTGCATAATTAAAATTTTATTTATATTAATTGCGTAGTCGCGCTCTCGAGGTTCGAGGGTGCGCGCAAGGCTGTGAGCACCGTTTGCCTTTTCCATAACTCATTTTTGCTGAAAATCGCCTAATTAAAATTAATGCTACAAATTAATATTTTGTACAAGATAAGGCAAGAAGGCGACTTTCTTACAAGTCACGCACCAACTTCCGAGAACACTTTTATCTATGTACCTCAATGACTTTCCTAAACAGTAGTCGTCTGAAGTAAAGCTTTGTAGTAAGCACGTGCCCGAGTCTGATAACAAAACTTGGAAATACGAAAGACTGGAAAAGCAAATGGGCATACAGATACTACCAAAACCTTTGATGTTGGATAAAGAAAACTCAGTGCAAATTATTTTTTTTTAACAAAAATTTGTTGAAAACTATCGAAAATCTAATTATATTCATAAGGAATGCAATTTCATACTAAATTTATATATTGAATTCTTCAATGTAATTAAATTCTTTATAGTTTGCCGCTTTGCAATTTCATCTTCTTGTGCTTCTATGACGTCAGTACTCAATTAGCTTCGATTGGCTGCCCGCTCGGGTCCGACAAACAATGAGATGCAAGCGATTTGACTGGCCGCGTGTCAGACGGATGGCGGTGGTTCTAGAAGTCTACAATGGAAGAGTTTAATTCGATTGCGAATCGACGGGTGGTTATCTCATTTCGATAGAAGTAGTCGGCACGCGCGTTCCGCACCAAAGACAGACACATTGTGAATAAATTGATAAGATACCACCAACTGACTAATCACAACCAGGCTAGGCCACGATCTTAATATGATTATATCATCATTTCGACCCTTCTAGCATTGTTCTGTCTTTAGATGTTTCAGATGCAAAAGCTTTTCAATTTGTTTCTATGCAAATTTTCGATCTTTGAAATAAAAATAGATTCAAAGAATGATACCACACAGCGAAACTATTGCCTTTGCGCTTCCAATTCGAATGCACATTTCTCAAAGGAGGGTTGGAAAATGTTCGAAACGGCGACGTTATCAGCGATTCCGTCTTGTTTCTCAGTGCCTTGGGGCTCAGCGCACAGGACACATAATGCGAATGGGAAATCGATTTGTATGCACTTTTATCGGGACCCTTAAAAGAAAAAGCAAATTTACATATGTCTGCGAACGGGCATAGGAAGGTGTACTGTCGCTAAGCCGTGGCACCGTGCTAAGTGAGGGAAAGGAAGGGTCGTAACCCTTATTGAATTTGTAACGGGATTACTGAAGCGGTGTGCAAACGCCGGGATGTCAATCATTTGGCACGCAGACGTAATTTCTCTGTATGCTGTGAAGTAATTCAAAAAATTGATTTTAATAACGCGTACAACTTGAAGTTCCAAGTTTGGAATTTGATTATTTTTGAGAGCAGAGTTTCTTGTTACAAGCGTTAAAAATTCAAATATCAAAAAAACGAATATTCCAATCACAAATCCTTAAGTTATTTTGTTTTATTGCAAAAGGCAATTGCTTGGCTTTGACGACCTTGTGAGATGTCAGGCGGTTTTTTAATAATGAGTATGGAAAGCCAGCAGAGGAAGCAAAGGAAACGTGGATGGTTTAGGTGGATTGCATTCAATCCATGATGCGTGTGGGTTGAGCGTGTGCGCAGAGGAAATTTTGTACGTAATTAAATTAGGCCTTGAAATGAAATTTGCGTTAGGACCTTTGATGTTTGTTGTACTTAGCGCACGCCGGCATACATTCGGAGATTTTGCCGTACTTACCGACCCTCACGGGTCCCCAACACTTTCCTGCCCTCATCCTCATCATCTCTAGCCAAACACTACACATCCTTTTCGCTCCTGGACTCTCGGCTAACCTGAGATTTTCCATTTCAGAATCGAGTATGCTCTACACGCCCGAATATACGTTCGATTTTCAAGCTACACACAATCCACGTTTGGTAACGGGGGTGTTATAAGCTTCACCAACATGGACTACAAACGCACTGTAATAAATTTCCGAATTTCTACTCAAAAGTGATCTGTTTGTGTTTGCCTTATTAAATACCAAACATGCTTCGCATCAACCCCGGGCATGGTTGTGCGGGTATTGTTTGCATTACACACCACCATCATTAACAATATTTATTAATTTTCGTATGCTTTGCACGGCAAACAATTTCATTTGATTAGATAGAAATTTAAGTAATTAATTATGAAATTAAATTAACATTTTGATGAATGTGATCTATATGTTGAAATCCCAGTTGGAGAAAAAACAAAATCGATACGATAAGAATTTGTTGTCTGTCGTGAATGTATGGTAATCGACGTTTGGCTCGTAGAATATTTTAGTATTCATAAGGAAGCAGAAGGGCGAGCAGCAAGCGCGATCGGTTAAAATAATGTTATTGCCCACGCACCGAAAGTACTGACGATGCGTATGGAAGTGTTCACGAACGACGACATTCGCGACAAAGAAGGCCTCGTCTTCGAAGCTATAAATAAGAAATGAGAACAAATATATAGAGAAACAAAACACGCAAACTTGGAAACACAAGAATAGCAAATATACAAATAAAAATATATGGTTCTATCAACTTTTCACAAATTTAGAAAATTGCCCACGAAAAGACCTACCAAAAATATAGCCGAAAATTTTTAATTTGTAAATTGAAAAGTACGACATTATTTTCGTTTAACAAGTTATTGTAATGAGTCGTAAAAGTTTTAAGTGTCGTTTGCGTTGATGAATTTGAGTGTAATTATGAATAATGCAGTCGACATACGTTTGGGGTATACGCCCGCATAAACTAAGTGACTCTAGAGCCTTGCAAAGGAAATGCTCGTTTGCGCTGGATTCCCCGAGAGCTGCCGCCATCGGACGCTCGGCGTTGAAGGAATTTGCATGCGACACTAAAGGTAATTCGAGCTTTGCAGTAGCGCAGACGTCATTCGACATTCGCAGACGCGGCGACGTCTTCATTATAGAATTCTAATGTTGACAAGTAAGCAAGCCATTAACTCCCGCGATACAACCTCTTGTCGAAAGTAATGAAAGCACTCAGTAACTACCTTCACTCAATGGTGGCTGCGTCGAAGCACTCAAATTATCAACTTACCAAAGTTAACAGTTAAATGCGTTTGCAACAAACTTAAACAAATTGCTACGTCATTGCAAAACTCAGCAGAGAAATTCAACGCCAAGAACGTTGGAAAATTCACGCGTGTGCATTGCACGAAAAAGTTTAACAACTTAAATTAATGGAATGTTACACATTGTAAGCAAAACGGCCTGGAGCACTTAACATCGAAGGTTGGTCTAGTTTGGCGTGACGTCAATTAGGGATCCAAAGTTTGGAAATTAGGGCGTCAAAATACTGGTTTTCGATTTCCTCGATTGCGCCCCGGCTGTTTGATTGTTCGACACTGCTTAAGTGCAACGACTGGAATATTACAATATTTCAACAATATTAGAAGCGCGGAAACGGAGGGGTCTGTCAATCAAGGCGTTCTTCTACAGTAAAGTCTGGGCTGGAGCTGTCAGACAAATTTCCGTGGTGCGTGGCCCTACTGCGGTATATTAGCATTTTTAGCAGTTTTATCAAAGGAATCAAACAGCTTCCTAATTCGCTGTCAGCGCAAAGCAAGAAATTGCCTACACAACATCACACAACAGCATATTGGGTGCTAAAGCGGAAATTGGTTCATGTGTCATTTATAATAACGATCCTTTATAATTTCAAGGTGTTGCAACATTTTGCCAGGCGCACAGAAAATAAAACTACAAAAAAGCAAATAAAGTATTTTGTATTGCTAATAAATTTGTTAATTTATTTGTTCCTAATTATGCCGTGTACTAAAACATTTGCGGAATTTCTGGTTCAGCGTTAATGGGCCTCTCTTGCCAATTGTCATCGACATTGGCGGCGCACATGAATAGCGTGCTACTGAAATGGGAACGCCATTGTGTTGTCAGCTCCCGAAGCTTGGTGCACGCTTGTATGCGCCTCATTTCCATCTTCGATTCTTTCCTTCTCGCTTTCTTAATTTTACCAGACGCGCCGCACTGTTGCTGGAGGCTGAAAACCTGAGCCTGGGCCTTGGCAATGTTGTTTGTGCCGCATGCATAAATCTGCAAAGGCAAAACGCCGCCCGTTTGCTAAGTTGGTACACGCATTGACGTCGAGTTATTAAAGCTCGCAATGCAAGAATAATGCGAGCTGACGAGAGCAGGCACGTCGAATTAATCTCGTGCCGGTCGAAACAAGGTGTGTGGGAATATTACGTGCGCGATTGCCCGATTGTAAAATTGCTTTTTCATCAACGACGGGCGACAAACCGTATTGAGGGCGAACAATCGACGCGCTTAATAACTTTTTGTGCCAACAAATTCACATTTCGATAGAAAATGCAATTCCACGGAAACGATGCTAGGTGAGAGTGGGTGCCGCCTGCATGTGGGGCTCTCATCGATCAAAAGAACGTAATAAACTGCAGCCACGTGTTGTGAGGTTGGCACGTCGCATTATCATAAACAACAGACATTGCATGCATGCATGAATACGAAACTAGAATCATACGTTGAATATCAAGGTTACCAAACTTAGCTTCTTCCAACAACTTCTTGATACTGAATAGCTCAGGTTGGAATTGGATGTATTCTGGACACCCTAGCCAGACAGTACTCCATCTATTTCAGTTACTTTGCCGTGGGTCACACTCCAGTTTCAAATAGTGAAATACCATTTCTACAACAACACAACACGAATGGGATAAACAACAACATCGTTTTAGGGTAATAACGTCGCATTGGTGCAGCTGTCCTATGTTTGCACCACCACAGTTTCTATCTACCTATAGACATGCATAAATTATTTACACCAGACGCCTATGCCAGTCTCGCGGGGTGCCAAGGAATACTCGAAACAGAAAACATCCCTTGCAGCTTTCCAATGGCCTAATACCTGCTGCCGAGGCGAAAACAGCGAAAAGGGGAAACAGAGAAACTAAGAAACAAAGCGGTATTAAAAGGATATAAGAAGGGCGGCACGAGACACGAGCCCGAACGGGATAAACAACTCTTAGTCATGTTTGCTAGTTGCCCAAAGTAGCAACGCTGGAAAGGTGTGCGACGCATCTACTTTTCCAGGTACGGGCTACAGGTGAATTTAATCATGACCCTTAAATTGGATCTCGATGTCTTTTTCTCGCCCGCCTACTCGACGATAAATTATGCACAGCCTGCTCCTGGAAACCAACAACGTGCAGCCGAGTAGCACTCTTTGTTTTCTTTTCATTTGGAAATTTCTAGCATCCATTTACACCCACATCTACAAGTAGCTGTTATGTTACAAGACCATCACCTACTTTTTCTACCTTTTGGTTCGGAAGCAAATAGTATTTCATGCAATATTAATGAAATTTCAATGAAGAGTAAAATGTCTTGTATTCTTTCTTTTTAAAAGGCAACTTCTATAGCTATTATTGCAATGTGAATGCACATGTAGTTTAGGTGCAACGCATATTCATTATTATTCATCCATTGGTATGATTTTAAGAAGGAAGTGGTTTGTGGTACGGGCGATTGAACACGAAAAATGTGTGTATTGTTGGTTGGGAACAATTTGCACAGGTCGAATACCGACATAACGCTTCGATGGCAATTTTAGTTTACCACCATTCGCTCACGAACATTCGATTGTTGGGCACGGCGAGCGAATTTTAAGTAGATCCGAATGCACAAATAACACATGAATAGAATATTATGTAGGACTACCATATGTTGAAAGAAACACTCAATTTCTTGATATTTTTGGACTGGTGCTTTTCGTCATTTATTTGTGTTCAAACATTCGAATTTAATACAAAGAAGTATTCAGAAGCGGCAATCGGGTAGAAACGACAAACAACATTTTATAATACTAGGAAAAATAAAAAGTCAATAAAAATATTTATTTCAGCAAATGTTGCATAAAATTATTAGAACGGAATCGCAGTAAACAACATTTTTCAATTTTCCGTTGAAATTTATTGAAATATGTTTTAACTACAATATGATTATTATTTTTTGTTGCCAACATTTGAACATAGCTCAAACATAATGACTATAATATAACACAAGCTTGAATAATTCAGCAGAAATTTTAGCTGCCTTTGCGGGCGATGCACGAGAAACCACGACACCTGACGTTGTGGTCATTAACGCAATTAGTGCAGTATTATACGCAAGTGGCGAGCAATGTAACTACCACCTAACCACTGCATGTTATGCACGCGTCGACGCATCTAACTACCCCCTTTTGAAACCATCTCCATATTCAACATTCACATACGAAATTAGTTCAGTATGTTTCCTCAACATTGCCACGTGCAATTCTAAACCGCAACGTGATGGCAGCTAGACAACAACTGGATTTATTAATCCTACAAAATCATGCAAGTCTACTAGCTAACGAACACCCATAGATTCGTCAGTATATGTCAAATATAGATTCCAGTTTGCACTGTGTCATTTTCGTGTTACAATGTAAAACAGAAATAAAGAAAACGTAGGAAATTAAAATGTGGATATTTTAACTAATTGTTTATAATTATAATTATAAACATAATAATTATCGAACATAAACAACAAAATGAAGGATAAAGGAGGGTTGTATGAACGATAAATAACAAAAGGTGTCATGTTCTTGCATATGCAGAAGAAATTAGTTTTGGTCATGTGCATGCCCGTTGTCTCGTTTCCGATCAGTTCATGCTTAAAATTCAGCAACATTTCGTTTTAGTCCTTTTACTCATTTAAACATAAAACATAGATTAAATGAACACCTGGTTTAATTTGTCATGGATACGACTGTTATGTAAGCGCAGCTAGTGCAGACGTGCTTTCTTCCAAATGCAGTTAACTAAATTATTCAGCAGAATCGTCGTGAAATCATGCTTTTCGTTGTATATAAAAAATGCTCTTAAGCCAAGAGAATTATCGTTAAATTTATGAATTTTGAATCTTAATATTGTATGCAGGCGCGCGGACGCAACGGTGTACTCTTGCTAATGAGCTAATTAGGTGCTTAGAATGGAATCCACTACAACGAGAATGAAAAATGTTTCATTACTGTGGTGAATATTAATTTTCCTTAATTCCCTACACTTACACCTACACTTAATTTAGAACAAAATAAAGTCACAGTTAAACTGGTTTTAACCAAAAACTTTAACAAAAAAGTTCGTAGTAACCTGAAATTTTGCAAATTAGCTCAGTAAACTACATTTCTAAGATACTTTTTAAGTATTTTTAGACTTAAGCCTAAAAAGCGTTATGCGTCGGTTAATATAGCAATTAGGAAAATAAAATTTGAATAATCCGCGTTGGAGTACGTACCGTTTATATGAAATAACTTGAACAAGACTCACGTCGCTGTCATAAAATAAATAAATATTAAATAATCCGACAATTATCGTTCCACCTTTTCAACTCAGTTTCACGTCGGTTGTTATTTTGAACTTTGTTGGAATCCGATTCAAAAGCAGTAAACAACATCTAACAGATTTTCATTTCATTTTATTATATTGAATTTTCAACAACTCCCAGACAAATTAAGCCAATACAACTCAAAAGAGTGAAAACCCTCTCAATGCGTTCATTCGTAAATAATACTCGTTGAATCGTTATGGAGCAGCACGAAGTGCACAGAAGGATCAAAATAAGTTAGATACTATTAATGTATTTTAAAAGCAGATTATATGACAAAAATGCTCGTTTTGGAACAAATTGGATTTTAAAATAAATGAAGTTGTAGCATAGGCTGGAACCACTTGTTCCTTCTTTTTTAATCTTTTGTAAAATTCAACTCAAGTTTTAATCAGGTTTTTCGGTTCTCCTTGGATAAACTCCATTGTTGTTCAGAAAGTAAATTAAAACCGAAAAATTTATAGTGTCGTTCTAATATGCGTCGTGTTCATTCCGCACCGCAATAAAAACAAAGCGAAAATTCAAACAAGACCAACGTACGAACGTCGCGAATGCAACGGCAATGAATGAGACAAGAAGAAAATTGCGCGCCGCCCGCAGAAGAATTGCCGAGCCGAACTTAATATACTCACTCCGCGAGCCGGGCGTACACAAAGTAATCGAGTGGAGCGCACAATAACGTATTTTGTAAAGACGTTTAATGTTGAAATTGTCCAATAATTCTCGAAAACAATGCCCCGCGCGTACGCCGCCGTGCCGAATGAATGAAAAGAGAGCTTTAGGACTTTTCGCCAAGCGTGCACAATACGAGAGACGCACCAAGCCAAAACCGAGGAAGACATTGAAAGTTGTGGAAGATGTTGAGAACGACGTCTTTTGTACGCGAGTCGAAGCAGAGTTACAACTATTGTTCGGCGGCGGTGCGTGTTTGCCATTGGAAATATATGCGCCATATTGCAGACTACCAGACTCTCCATGCTCACCACTCTTGCAAAATTCACCAGCCTGGTCTGGATGTCTTCAGCGTGCTTGCGCACCCATCTAGAGCGGTTTAGAATTGTCGTTGTGAAAGAGATGTGGATGCGTCTGTTATGGCGCGCGCTGCGTGCTAATCCCTTCATTCAACCATAAATGATCCAAAGGCCCTTAATCTTGTTAAAGAGTAATACCTTTTCTCCCATCGGTTTCCTATTTCATTCCAGGGGACTGCGTGCTGCTTTAATCTGTTTGTGTCGCGAAGGGAATGCTCGAGACGCAGCACTTTTGAACAAAACTTTAAAGCTCAAGAGCCTGTCTTTCATCTACAATATGTTCCAATATTTTAAACTCTGTTCCAATATTTCTAGAAATATTTTATGTCTATAACCATATTGTATATATTAAATATTTGATGTCGTACAATACTTAATAAATTTACTTCTGCAGCTTTTACTTTCATTGCAGTCGACGCAATTCTCGATTAACACCATCATCTTCTACCACCACAACTTCCTTCAAGCTGCATATTTCTCATCCTTGCTCATCCTTCCTTAGTTACTAAAGCGACAAGTATTAGCGCATTCAAGCACAGTCAAGCATAGCTTCAACGACTTTGCGCCATCGAAACTGCAGCGCAGTAGAATTGAAATCGTCACCGAGAAAAGCGGCAGATTTCCGAAAACTGCTGAATCTGCAACAACTTATTATTTTCGCACGAACTTAATCCACATTTACAATCGAAGCGTGGTGAATTGAAGTGTTGCAGTGCTGCGCCGAGTGAAAAACTTTTACCATCATACCATCATCCCGTCATACCATTCGAGTAATTCATCCACGCGTATTTTTATTCTTCAGTTTAGAAAGTTTCGTTAAACATAAAACCAAACCCTTCTTTAAAACTTCTACAGTTAGCATAATATCTATATTTTATAATAATCAAATTAGGTCAGTTATTATCGTCCGTTAATTCAACTCCATGATAATCTCAATTATATGATTACGAAAACAACGAACGAATAAACGCAAAGCTGGCTTGCGATAAACTTAATTTCCTGTAATATAGAATCAATTTACGAACAAACCACATGCCGATTTTGTTCATGGTACGTTATACAAATTACATAAAAATCTAACGTTTGTAAAAGTCCAGCATATTGAACAATAACTCGAGTAAGTGATACGAGCTTATTAACTGCACGCAATGCATCACCAAAGCGCGCGCTTTTGTATAGAAAAACACGCACTTTGAATATTTTTGTGATGTTAGTGCAGGTGGAAAATATTTAAAGCACGCGACCTACAACAGAAAGAATTTTAGCAACGCCAACAATAGAAAACGACGCAATGGTTTAGCCGCATTGGGGTTGGTAGGAAGTACGACTAGCAATCAAATATTGCCGTTTCAAATTAGGACATACCTAAATGAGGGTTCACAATACTAACATTTAACGCCCAAGTCATTTAATTTTTAAATTAAAAAAAAATTTAGAGCAGAATATCATTGCACTTAAGCATTGGAATTTATCCCTCAGTTAATTTATAGAAACTATAATATCTTTTAAAGCTAAATAATTTTGTTTTTATGATCCTGTATAAAATTCGATTAAACTAAACAAATTACAGTAGGAAACTTCAGTCACACCGATTTTTGAAATGACACGTTTTGTGTTACCGGTTGCCGCATTCGGCTGAGCGTGTCCGACATAATAAAGAATCAGAAAATTGGATCATAATAAGTGTTCCGATTATTGTTCTATTATTAGTTAGACATTAGAACGTCTAGAGAACCAAAGAAAAGGCCACGAGACCTATCTACCCACTATTACAACCTCGGTTGCGTTTTTATGGGTTCGGTAAGGCAGCAACACCCTAATTATTTCGATTCCGGACGGACTACGGACCTGTTATTAAAGTAAAAGTTACGTGCAGTGGCGGCTAGGAAAATTATGTAAATGTAGAATGCACAATCTTCAAAGAGACACGAATTAAAAATCATAATTGGACATTCCTTGCAACGTTAAGTGTAACATGCAACTGAATATAGGAAACTAATAAGTCAAAAACACAATAATATGAGAAAAACTACAAAATGAACAAAAATAGTGAGAATTTAAACAAAAACAAACGAATTGCGTGTCAAAACATAATCAGCTGCATGAGATAACTATGTTTATTTTTTTTATTCGTGTTTGTGTTTTTTTCTGGCTTGGTAAGCATCGTAATTCAGTTTAAATCGTAAACTAGTTTAAACGATGTCACTTTATCTCGTAATGGGATTTACGAGTTCCATAACAAACCAGTGTTTGTTAACCTTGTTGTTTTTTTTTATAATTTTACAATTTTTTTAGATGATTTTTCTGTGATTGCGTTTTAGTATTTTTTTTACTTGTAGACATTGCTCTCAGCGTAATATTATGCAATTTATACAATTTTGAGAAGTGTAGTATGCAGAGTCAGTGTTGAATTCAGTGAAAGCTGAGCAAATGCAATCTGATCTTTTGTTTGAAATCGTCGGCACGTCCTAACTTGAGGATTGCACTGTACCAAATCTGTCTGAAACTGGAATAAGTTACATCTTAACAATGTAAGATTATCATCCAGTTTTCTGCATTTGGTTATGCTTGTATATGTCTTTTTAAATTTAAAGCAAAGCCTGAAAAGCATCAATTCGTTCATCTCGTCATAAATATTTGAAAGAATGTTGCATGTTGCACTAATTAAGATATTCCTGGCTGTACGAAAATAAACGTCACAAAAACTACGTGCCACTTGGTAAATTAAGCCTATACGAGTACGCCTTTGTGGTTTATTGCTAATAAATAATAATTATAAACACCGCGCCTCTCCCCGGCGTCGATGAAGTTGTTTTCGTCGCGTTCACGGCGCGCAAATTTCGCGTGCGTCCCGTTGTCTCGTAAAGCTCGGGCGAAGATTAAAGTGGCCGCCATCTCGGCAGCCGCTTCTGTACTAAATCAAAAATAACGATTCGACATAAAGTTACCATTTTATTGGAGCATTTACGTCGCAGTCAACGCTCATATTTTACAAGCGCATACATCTTGTTCCTAACTCCTTCAATTCGTTATCGCAAGGCAAAAATTCGTGAACAAAAATTGAGAGGTGAATTTGTCGTAAAATATTAAAAATGATTCTTTTATTGTAACCATTTCCGGAATTACGACAATCATAACAAGTTGGCATTCATGTGGTTTTTTTGTGTTTCAATGTAATGCTTACGCTGTGATGTGTTTTGATGCTTAGTTTACTATTTGTCGGTCGGGTGGTTTATGTCTTTCTACTCTGGATGGGCGCTTCCTTGTTTGGTACTCGTTCCAGGCATCGCGCGTTGTTTATTTTTACGCTCGTTTTTATACATCTAATAAAAAAATGGTGAGGCGTAAAAAATGATATCAGCGCGCGGCGTAGCGCCGCCCCGGCAGCCAAATCCGTACACACTGGTGGACTTAAGAAGTTAAACCTTTGAGTTATGATATCGGAGCCGGCGGGATACGTGAGCAGTACGCACACAAACAAAATGTATCAGGAAGAGAAAGAACGTCGGACTTACATAAAGCTGTATAATAGTAATCAGAAACACACGAGCAATATCACATATAGCATATAAATCCTTTATGATTTTTATGATTACTGGTAACATACAACTGAGTGAAATACAAAATATATTTGAAATATATAAACATTGCATCCTGATAAGACTCTTTGGCTCTTCAATTTTTGATCTTGTTATGGTTCCTCATCTGATCCAGCGTAGAGAAGACTCCCTTTCCTTCGACGAGATGAAACGGTAAAACTCGGAAATGAAACTATCCCAATTCAGGACTTTTTGGTGTATATGAAACTTGACTTGAAAAATCTTCTTCTTCGAACTCACATTCTTACACAATGTACACAAAGTTCAGAAGATGGTCCCGAAAAGCACGTCGAGATTCTGCTCATCTCATATTTATTATGTAGTGGAATTTTCTAAATGAAGATGCCTTATTCAAAGCCAATATCTTTGATCCCTTTCGATCCGAAAGATAACGTTATTAGATATTCAAGTTGGGCCTCCAAAAAGACCTGCACCAAGCAAACGCGGAGTAAAAGGGATGGGATAATGTCTTTCACTTTCCTTCAAGCTTTCAACTGCTTCTTCCAGATAGAACACTAAAGTGAACTACGCGTAGATTCAGCTAGGGTACAAGACGGTAGAAAGCATTGGAGAAAATAGTCGGTGCACCAGTTCACGTGAAAGCCAAGCCTTATACTTACTGGGAATGAAAAAATAAATCCTTTTAAAAAGGCAACGATGATTTGAATGGAATAGAAAAGTTGGGACATTGTGCGACTAGGTAGGAGTTATGCGATTTGATCGTCTCGACCGATCTTGAAAAGACACCTTTTATTGGGATTTAATTGAGAGGATAAAACTCGCACCTCGACCCAACTCGAACTTCTTTTCAAAGCTTGACGCGCTCTTTTTAACATATATCAAAGCATTTATATGCCTGATCTCTTCCATATGAGTTTATACAAACACAATTTAGTGTTTTGTCGTTTATTCTAGGTAGTTTTTATGTGACATATGAATTGTAACTGGAAGGTTAAATAATCCTGAACAGCTGGGGCTTCTTCCTTGAGATATTTTGAGAATTATGTTGAGTTATGTACACATTGACAACATATATAACAAACCGATATCTTTTTTTTAAGATGATGATTTATCTGATACCTGTAAGTTCAAAACAAGTTAAGGCATAAACGAAAAAAAAATGGGGTTACCACATAATCTCATTCTCATTATGAACGAATTTGAATAAATGAAGTATGTTAAATATTTATTACGAAAATTGTTAATTATAAATACGAAACTGGCAGAGAAAATGATTTAAACAGTGGTGGACTCATCAAAATCGAATTATTGATTGATATAGAATTTGATAGATACAGGAATATAATCACACTTATCAATTTTAATTACAATTTTTTTGTAAAAAAAATTTTGCTTCTAAAAGTTCAGTACCCTTTAGATTCGATAAATATTGATGTGGTTGCTTGATCACAAATATAATTATTTCTCCATTATGAACAAATAATAATATTATATTTAAATATATAGATTGGATTTGATCATCAATACAATATACACATTTTACTAAACTTACTTTCAATGTTTTTCAGTAGTTTTTTATTGTCCTCCAAGTAATCATGTGGATTAAGAAGAATGATTTGTTTGCTTATAAAATATCTGAGAAGTTTTATTGGCCCAATGAAAATACTTTTCACAATATCATTAAATTTGAGCTTCACAAAGTAGTGGCTTTTGTGCTCATTTTTGGAATTGTTAACTACACATATACATATTCTGGTAGTCATTGTAACAAAAACAAGCAATTATGTCATTGTTATTGTAACTGTTTCAGATAAAAACGCAAAATTTGGTGATTTGGTATTAAATATTACTTTAATATTTGCAATTTGTACAAGCGTATTTCTAAATAACATCTTTCAAAACTCTTACACAAATGGAAGAAACCTGCTTAAATACGTTGAAGATAATCCTCAATATATATTAACAAATTATTCAAAATTGATGAAGAAGCACAATATATTATTACAATTGTTACAGATATATGTGATTGGTTTGGGACTTATTTTATTCTTATATTACGAATTTCAAAATTGTAATGAAGGCATCAAAGAAGACGATTGCGGAATACCATTTCCAAGTGTATAAATAATAAAAGCAGCAATCCTTAACTAGATACAACATAACTTCTTTTTTGTTTTTAGTATTTTTTCATTAACTTGAGTAGACGACCATATCGGGAGATCTACAATTTGGTTTTATATTTATTTGGGAGTTATGAATTGATTGGGGGACTAACGGCTGTTTATTATTTGTACTTTGTGATAACGATTGCTCATGACGCTATTAAAGAATTTGAGTTTATTTTAAAACAAGCTCAAGAAATTAAAGATAAAACTCTTCGTCGTCATAAACTTATTAAAGCTTATGAATTGCATCAGTTTGTTAAAAAGTTAGTTGTTGTTTTAATTGGTCAAATATTCAAAAATATTATTTGTTTTTTCAGATGTTGGGAAGGAACTGCGGGCTTCTTCAAATGGCCATTAGTGGTGCAATATCTAACTTGTTGTATAAATATTGGTTTAATTCTTATTGCAGTATTGATTGTAAAGTTTTTAGTTTTATGTTTTTTGTAGTTTTTATTCATTTTAAATCTTTATAGCAATTTGATTATTTACCGATGTTTATTTTAACTTTCTATGTGGCCGCTACTATTACAATTGGATATTTTAGTGAAAAAATGATTAGCTTGGTAAAATATGACAATTTGTCAATAATGATTGATATTAATCTATAGTTTTAATTACTTTTAGGGCCAAGAATTTAAAGACATAATATTTTATAGTATTCCTTGGGATGGAGATATGCAAACTGCTAGATTTCTCATGTTCATGAACTTAAATATGCGTGACCAGTTCAATTTGAAAGTTGGAGATTTTGGCATTTACTCGAATAAATTAGTCATTTTGGTAAGATCTACATGGTGGTCATACTTTTAATTAATAAAATATTTTCAGATTTTCCAATGGAGTTATACATTTGTTATGACATATGTGAATATGACGAAATGAATAAATTGTATTTTATTATATGTTACAGTTTGAGCACAATTCCTTTTAAAATTTTATTCGCACAAAATGCGTGAGCTTTCTAAGTACAAGTTTGTTGTTTCTTAATATAAAGAATTAAATCATGTAAAGATACTTCATTTAACTTAATACCTAATAAACCTATAACTTAACAAATGTGAAGGTTATTATTTTAGCGGTGCTATTCTTCCAAAATATCATGTTCTGAAAAATGTAAAAATTGACCTCTTAATTTAAAAACATTGCGGTTTATAAAGCCTAATGATGATTTCTTCGGTGCTATTCTTCCAAAATATCATGTTCTGAAAAATGCAAAAATTGACCTCTTAATTTAAAAACATTGCGGTTTATAAAGCCTAATGATGATTTCTAATAACAACTTATATTTTGTGATAGTGATATTTTACTAGTGAGGTTCATTCTCATGATATGTTTTTTCATTAGCATTATTTTTTATGTAGCAAACAAACATATAAACACAAATAATTATTACCGCATCAGGAAGTAATTATATAAATATATAAACATATATTCAATTCAAAATACATGATCTTTCTAATCTTATCATAAATGAAATAAATATTTATTTCAAGTAAATTATCCGGCCTGAACTTTTTACTAGTAGCTTTCTAGCTCTTATCAAGTCAGCATGTGGTTTAACAGAAATGACTTTATTGCTTATAAAATTTCCAAAATATTTTATTGGCCAAATCAGAATGAAACTGGGAATAGAATCAAAAAATATCTTTACAAAGTAGCAATTGTTATTTTAATCATTGGAATTTTCAACTACATATATTTAAGTATGAGATAAAACGCACTTAATACTTTATACTTATAGAAGATTCTTTTTAGACAAAAATAATAATTTTGTTGGTGTTGCATCACACATTTCATGGATTGTTACATTTTCTATTGGCATGTTTTTTATATACACGTTTCAACAAAATTACGAAGCAATAAAAATAATAATAAAATATATCGAAGATAATCCGCAATATATATTAACAAATTATCAAAAACAGATAAAACAACACTCTTTAATAATCAAAATTTTTGTCGCATATATAAATGGCTTTGGACTGTTTCTCATGTTTTATTACGGATTTCAGAATTGCAATGAAAACACCGAGGAAAACGTTTGCGGATTGCCAGTTCCAAGTGTAAGAACAATAGAAGAAACCATACTCATTTTGATACAACTTAACTTTGTTTTTTTTAGTATTTTTTCATTAACTTGAGTAGTCGTCCTTACCGAGAAATTTATAATTTCATTTTTATTGCATCTGCTATTTATATGTGGATTGGCGTAATAATCAGTGTTAGCTATTTACACTTAGTGCTAATTTTAGTGTATGATGCTGTCATACATTTTGAGTCTATTCTGAAAGAAGCACAGGAAACTAAGGACAGAGTTCTACGGCGCCAAAAACTGATAAGAGTTTATGAATTGCAGCAGTTTTTTAAGAAGTTTGTTTTTACTGTAATTATTTACTGAATACAACAATTTTTTTTAGTGTTATTACTAATCAAACTGCATATAGCTTTTAATGAAGGTGTTGCGGCTTTATATTTGATTAGATTTGACTATTTATATGCAATTAGCTTAAATTAGTCGAACATACTATAGTTTTCAATGGTAAGCAACCAATGATTCAACATTAGAAAAGTAACTAACATTCCTCTTACATTATTCAACATTCCTCAACAAAAAATAACACATAAAAATCTATTGATACATCAAAAACAAATTAAATAAATAAATAACCATACCCATTATCAATAAATAATAAATAATCAATGAACCCCTGTGCCACAAAGGAAGAAATTATTCATGCAAATTACGAAATACCTTTTGATTATTGATATTGATTTTGATAATAAATTCATTAAATGTAGAATACTGAAAAATAATTATATACGCATCAAAAACTAATTCTATAGATTCACATTTATATATACAAACATTCACACGCCAACATTATTATTCAGTTGGGTTCTATTAGTTTACAAGTCAACATGTCAAATAACTGGGATGATTTGATTGGATATCGCATTTCTAAAAAATTCTATTGGCGTAACCAGAACGTTTCCGAAAATATAATTAAAACTAAGCTTTACATAGCAGTAGCTTTTGTGTTTATTCTAGCAAATATCAACTACATATATACGTATCTTGGTATTTAATCTAAAGACTCTGTTTTTAAATTGTGGATATGTATTGATAAATGTTTCAGATAAAAAAGAAAATTTTGTGGAGATTGCAATAAACATTTCATGGATTGTTACAATTCTAGGAGGGGTTGTTATCATATACAACTTTCACAAATCTAAAAAAAAAACAATAGATATATTAAAAAACGTTGAAGAATCTTTTGAATATATATTAAATTTTCCAAAATTAATTAAACAGTACAATTTAGTAATGAAAGTCTGCCTCACATATTTGATTAGCTTTGTACTCTTTTTAGTAATCCATTACGAATTACAAAACTGCAATGAAAACACTCTAGAAAACGTGTGTGGACTGCCATTTCCAAGTGTACCTATAAATAATTAATTAGCATATAATTCTGATATAATTTAACTTGATTTTTTTAGTATCTTTTCATTAATTTAAGTTTAAGGCCATACCGAGAAGTTTTTAATTTTATTTTCTTTGCATTTGCAATATATTTTGTGACTGGTATAATAACATGTGTGTTATATATATATTTAGTGATTTTGATTGCTTATGACAGCGTTGAATATTTTGAGTTTATTTTAAAAGAAGCAATGGATACCCAAGACAGAGTCGTTCGCAGACAAAAACTAATTATGGCATATGAATTACAACAAGTTATAAAAAAGTTATTTACGTTATTTATAGGTTTATGTTGGTATATAATATTTGTTTTTTTCAGTATCTGGAATAAAGTAGCAATCATGAATCACTGGTCGTTTGTGGTGCAATTTATATCAAGTTGTATAAACGTGGGTTTGATTCTAATCACAGAATTAATTGTAATAATTTCAATTTAATTTTGTTATAAAATTAATCTATTTAAGGTATTTGTAGCGTTTTGATTTCATGCCTATTGCTCATATAAGTATATATATTATTGGAACTTTTACCTTGGGATATCTTAGCGAAGAAATGAAAAAATTGGTACAAGAAATCCGAAATATATATTTTAACACAATTCAGTATTTGTGTTGTTATTAATTTTAAATCTTTTAGGATAAGGTATTTAAGGACATCACTTTTTATAGTATCCCGTGGGATGGAGATCTAAAGACAGCTAGATTTCTTATCTTTATGAATTTAAATTTGCGTGACCAATTTCTTTGCAAACTTGGAGGTTTTGCTATTTACTCAAATGAGCTCATAATTTTGGTAAGATCTGCATGGCAGTCATACTTTTAGATAATGAACTATTTTTAGATTTTTCAATGGAGTTATAGCATTGTCATGGCGTATGTGAATACGACTCAATAAATTACTACATAATTTCCAGGATAATTCCTATATATTGTTTATTTATATTATAATTAAAAATACTGTTCAATTTTAATGTTTTGCAACAACAAATCTGTATTGCACCAATGGCGAGAGAATTAAATGCACAAGTTTGGTGTTTAAAATAAATATAGGTTCGATAATTATTTAATTTGATGGATTTAATAAACTCAATAGATATACTTTATTATTGATTTGTTATTCTATCTTTCATGTGATTTAATTTTAATTATTAATTTGTTGTATGAACATGTTCCCAAGTTTAAAGTAAATAAAAAGACATATCTAACTAAGTTATTGCCTAAGTTCAGTTATCAAAAATAAGAATGACATAAAACTGTATCTTACAATTTGTCTTTATTGGAATCGGATTTAATTTTCATAAGCATCTTAAACTGAAAAGTTTATTTATTATTAATATCAATATAAATTTGAGGTCCATTTATAGTGCAATTGTAAAAAAGGAAAGAAACATCAAAAAAAGTATTAAAATATAGACAGTGTTATAGACAGATAAGCATCGAAGGTATATAAAAAATAATCATAAACACATCAAAAGCAAATTCATCAAATACTGGTGTAATTATTAAAATATTCAATCATAAATAAAAACTGGAATATCAATGAAGACAGTATCTATTAATGTAACGTATTTAAAGAAATTAGTATATTTCCAGTAGTTGTCTATAATTTTAAACTTTTTATGTGGATTAGATGCAATTATATAAATAGATATCATCTTTTAGAAGAAATTTAAAAATGATGTTATAAGTTCTATAGGTTAGCTAATATTCGTTCAGTATAAAAAAATCAATTAACTGATAAATCATGAAAATGATAATTTTTCTTTATCAACCAAACTAATTGTATAAAATGAACACAAATAATTATTAACACATCAAGAACACATTATATAAATATAACAAAAATGTATGATCTATCTGCCTTTACCATAAATTTGTAAATTATTCAAATAGATTACGAAACCCAACACTGATGTCTTTCAGTAGCTTCCTGCTTCCTTTCAAGTCAGCATGTGGCTTAACAAAAATGATTTTATTGCTTATCAAATTTCCGAAACTGACTGGAAATATTTAATAACTTCACATTCAATTAATGGACTTATTGATGTAAACTTATATCTTCATGTGAATTGATTTTGATCATAGTTCTATTTCAGGGTATTGTTTAATTACTAAAAATAAATGGATGAATCTGCGTCATACATAACCTCTTTATTTGCATGGCTGTTAACTTTCATGTTCTTAAAAAATGTAGGTATAATTACTGATATATTTAATCATAAATAAATAATGAAATGTTATTGAAGTATCTATTGATATAGTAATATGTATATGAAATTTTTGTATTTCCATTAGTCTTCTATAAATAATCCATCAATTCATAATGTGCTTCATTAGCAATTAGGGGTGTGTTGCACCCGAACACAGTGTTTTGGTCAAAACCGAAACCGACTCTTAATTCTCATATCTGAAAAAATATTATTATCCATGTATATATATATATATATAAAATATCATCAACCAGACATAGATAAGAAAAAAACGTAAAAGCAAATAATTATTAACCCATCAAGAAGTTATTATATACAAATATCAAAAATTCATCATCTTACTACCCTCGCCATAAATAAACAAGTTATGGTGCTAGATTACTATAGATTCTTGATTTTATTCCAGTAGCTTTCTACTTCCTTTTAAGTCAGCATGTGGCTCAACAGACACGATATTTTTGCTTATCAAATTGCCAAAGTTTTTTATTGGCCAAATCAAAATGTTGTAGGAAATATAATTAAAAATCATTACAAGGTGGCAGGTTTTATATTAATTATAGGGAATTTAAACTACATATATACAAATTTTGGTAATTAATACAAGAGAATGACTAATCATTTATTTTTATTAATAATTTTTTTAGATGAAAATGCCAATTTTGTAGATGTTGCTTTAAATATTTCATGGATTGTTTCAATTTTCGTAGGCGTATTCTATATATACACGCTTCAACATAGTTACAAAGCAATAACAAATATATTCAAATATATCGAAGACAATCCTCAATATATTTTTGCAAATAAATCAAAACTGATCAAGAAGCACAAATCACTAATCAATTTTTTTGGGGCATATGTTATGAGCTTTACACTATTACTCAGCTTCTATTACGAATTTCAAAGTTGCAATGAACACACCAAAGAAAACGTTTGCGGATTACCAGTTCCTAGTGTACAATTAAAGAAACTATACTTTAGTTGATAAAACTTAACTGTTTTTATTTATTTTTAGAAACTGATCATGAATTTAAGCATTCGGCCTTACCGAGAAATTTATAATTTCATTTTTCTTGAATGCCTTATTTATGTTGTGGCTGGTATAATTGTCTGTTGCAGCTGTTTACACATAGTGTTTATGCTTGTACATGATGCTTTAATGCAATTTGAGTCAATTTTAAAAGAAGTACAAAAATCTGAAGATAGACACCTTCGGCGTCAAAAACTGATTAAAGTTTACGAATTACAGCAGTTTTTAAAGAAGTTAGTTTTCATTGTAATTAATTATAATTACAAAATGTTTTTTTTTAGTGTTTGGGATTCTGTATCAGACGTTTTTAAGTGGCCAATGGTTGTGCAATACATAGCAAGTTGTATAAACATTGGATTAATACTAATATCAGAATTGATTGTAAAAATTACAATTAGTTATTAATGTAAATTTTACCAAAATTATTTATTTGTAGCGTTTTGATTATTTGTCCATTTGTCATCTAAGCGTCTATGTGGTAGGAAATGTCGCAATTGGATATTTCTGTGAAGAAATGAATAAACTGGTTCAAAAAAACAATTTAATTAATTTAATAAAAAATTAATTTTAATATTTTTAGGACAAGGCATTCAAAGATATTGCTTTTTATAGTGTTCCTTGGGATGGAGATCTGGAATCAGCTAAATTTCTTATGTTTATGAATTTGAATTTGCGTGATCAGTTTAAGTTAAAACTTGGAGATTTTTCTTTTTACTCCAATGAATTTGTCATTCTGGTAAGATTGGTTTTTTGCTTTTATCGTTAATTAATAAAACATTTTTAGATTTTTCATTGGAGTTATACAATTGTCATGGCGTTTGTGAATATGGCTAAATGAATCCCAACTATTTTAATGTTTTAATATTAATCGGATGTATTTTGCAAAAGAATTGATTACCACACATTGCGTGATTGTTTTATGCACATTTGCCGTTTGTAATGAATATAGACATAAATTTATTTAATAAATATTTTTCTTAAATATCGTTTAATAACCCTGTAAAGCGAGAGTCTAAATAATTGCACGAAGTTTTATTGGTATGGAAAAATATTAAACTATTTTAGCGCGGCGGGTGGTTCGATATTCCGTCGGTGAAGTCAATGTTTACAAACGTGGTACAAGTTTTATTCAGCACAATAAACACACAAAATATGAGTGGAACGAAATTACTTGGATTGCGAGAGTCTAGGGCGAGTGGCATAAATAATACAATTGTTTAGTCGGGGTTAGGAGGAGTGGTTAGGACGGGGCTGCTTTTATACATAACATTATACATACTATGGCATTTTGGGTAGAGACGTGACATGTTCCGCCATCTAGTGTTGGCTACCGAACAGATTCTTGTGGTATGGTTTAGCAAAGTCGCTTAGCACTTGCATATATCTACAAACATGTCAACAATATTTCATACAACTGTTTGTATTACACCAAACGAGAATATTAATAACAATATTGTGGGTTTAAATGATTAAATTCAATAAGACAAACACGAATTTTTTTTTTTTCTATTACTTAATTGTCAAAATGGGGTGTATACTTTTTGACATTATAAAACTATTAATATATTGGAAAAATTGTCTTCATTTGATCAACAGAAGATTAAATACAAGATAGAACATCCAATAAAATTCTCACTGTTGTTCAGTGTAATTTTTAACTCATCAAAAACAACTTATATAAATATTTAAAAGAATAATTAGACAACATGTTTCTCAGTAGCTTTCTACCATCATTCGAGTGAACATGTGGATTAACAAAAATGATTTGATTAGTTATCAATTTTCCAAATTATTGTTTTGGCCAAATCAGAATGTTTTTGCAAATGGAATCAAAAAGTATCTCTATAAAGTGCTATCTCTTATCATAATATTTGGCAATTGCAATTACATATATACCATATGTCTTGGTATTTATTATAAAAATTCTGTTAGTAATTTATATTAATTGAAATGTTTTAGAAGAAAATGCTAATTTTGTAGATATAGCATTAAATGTTTCATGGATTGTTACGATTCTTATAGCCGTGTATATTTTGAACAAGTTTCAAGAAAATCACAACACTATTAAAATATTTATAAAATATATGGAAGATAATCCTCAATTTATA